>KV908584.1:116689-144189 GCA_002005505.1 Botryococcus braunii | reverse complement strand
TGTCAAATTTAGCTATAAGGGAAGAATCACATTTATCCTGATCATATTAATTAGGGAACAATCACATTGCAAGAAAGGCCACCCCACGTAATCCCTCACCTGTCGGTACATGGCCATTCTGCCGGAAGCTAAATGTGATTGCAATAACAGTCCAGATGAAAAACTGAACCAAGCAAAACAGACACCCCCCCCCCCCCCCCGCGGGGACAAACACACACACACACACACACACACACACACACACACACACACACACACACACACACACACACACACATGCGCACACTGAGTAGGAAAAGCTACCCCGCCTGTGAGGACCACAGTCGAGCCAACTATGCCGAATCAAGGTTTGTGACCTCAAAAGGGTGTGAATATCCAACTTGGAAAAGCTTGCCAGGGACGTCCAGCACCAAGCGAGGCGATAAGACATAGCACAGCAAATCTCACGTCTAGAAAAGATGTAGGAGAGATTGTATTGCGTCTATCCTCCATTATCCTGCTATTCAATTAAATTCCTCACGTACTGTCAAAGCATATCGTTTCAAAGCAAAGCAATCTGCTCCTTATCGCTGACTTCGGCTAAGAACATATATGCTTGGCGGTTGTGGGCTTCACCAGAAAACTCAACCCAACATACGTGTTGCAAATTCCATGATGCGCTGCCCGCAGTTTCATGTCACACGTGTAGAAAGAGATGTGTCCCAAAGATGCCATTGGAACTGCCTTTGGGGCATCATCTCTTTCTACTAGTGTGCCATGAAACTACTAGTGGCCTTGCATGTGCACATGCAAGGCCACATTAAAAAACCTTCCAACTCGAAGACAATCCGGATACAAGGTCAGCCTGCCCCGACAGAACTGGTGGACACAAGGACAGTAGATAACCAAGGGAAGCGTTCTGCGGCCTATTTGCAATCTTTGCTGTTTTCTCGTACTGGCACGTCCCTCTCCATTGAAAAGGAACCAAATCTTATCCTAGCGCCGCCTATAGCCATCACCTTTCCCAGGATCTCCCAACATCAGACATACTTCCACTCATTCTAGCATAACTGAGCCCTTTGAACTTACAATAGAGACTCCCAGGACCCTTTCAGAAGGAATACAGCTATCGCGGCTTTCGCCATTAGGCTCTCCCCTTCACAGTGGTCTTACACCTTAATCAGCCCTCCTTTTTTTTTTTTTTTGGGGGGGGGGGGGGAGGGGGACATAGGGACGGGGGGGCTGTGTAGATTGTCAGGGCGTCGACCTGCCAGATTCAATCCTTGCCGAAAGTTTTAGCCAGTGGTAGTCGTGCTGATTTACTTGTTACAGCTCCACTGCTACCCCTGCTACGCAGTGTAATACTGGGTACACAGTCGAATCGATTCAAAAAATGGACAGGCACAGGGAAGGCCAGATCCACCAAGAACACGGACGTAAATTATGCTGTACTAGTCTGCCAACATAAACCTGTCTATGGCAAGCAAGTCCAGCAGCATGAAAAAAGTATAAGTTTCATGCATATAAAAGTCCCTGAATACAAACTCTTGCCCTGCTGCACCTATTCAAACCATATGACAGAAGAACAGCAGCCTCCACGAATCCAGCAACCCTGGGACTGTGCAAGACATGAAAACCCAACAGGTTCCCGGCCACTTCCCAATGTGTACTGTGTTAAACTGGATTGTCTTAAAAACCCCCCTATCTGTTCCAATTCTGTTCTGTGGACGCAGCAAATACACCCTGCCATTACGCTGTGCAGTTAGAAGTGGGACCGCCTACAGAGCGGCTCAGGTTGAATTGCTAGTCCAGGGTAAAGCTTAGCCATCCGCTTCATAGCGCTGATCAACCGCGACTGATGGAGAAACTGGGCGGCGGTTGCACGGGAAACATCTTGCTGGTTGGCGGTGCCACAGAGTAATAATTGTCACGCAATGGATATGAAGATCCTGGGACGCGACCCTTGATCTCTGGTGTCTCCACATTGAGATCCTTCCTGCTTCGCCTTTTGGTCTGCAGGAACCCCCTCTGTGAGTCGTACAACCAGTGGCAGAACTTGTAAACATTCTTGGGCACTAGCAGCATGCCTTTCCACAAAAAATGCCACAATTTCAGGTGCAATTTACACCTGAGGAACACAACCTTTTGGCATGGAATTCCATGATGTAAAGCAAATCAAGTTCAGCAGGAAGGAGGCACCAAGTATTCAGAGGCTGTCCCCAGGTGCCCAGCAAGAAAGACAGAAACGATAACAACTTCAAGGATCTGGATACCTTCAATACCCCCACGCTACCTCCCACTGCTACCAGAAGTACTATGACTGCGGCTGTGCTGATAAAATGAAAGACTTTCCCAGCTGTCTGTTTGGGGGTGGGACTTGAACTGCACGGGTCCACCATCGTCCCCAGTCCTCCTGTAGGTTCAGCTGCTGGATGTGATCCACCACCGTATCGCGTTGTAGCAGAAGCTGTGCTTTCGTCATCGGTAAAAAGCTCTGCCGTTAGCCTGCATGCACTCTTGAGGTGTCAGCATGTTGAGAAGGATTTCAGAAAAGTTAAAACTTGGATGTGAGCCTTACCGAAATGATGTACCACATGATGGGCAGAGAGCCTGCCCAAACATTGCTCTGAGCTCCTGAACTGATTTTAGAGGTCGTGTATCAATCTCCACTATCTGAGCACTGTCTGCCAGTGCCAGTGGGACTGTAGATGACCTCATATCCTCTTGTGGAGGGTTGGTATCATCATGAAGATGTGGTGGTTCATCCTGGCCTGCCTCGGAGACAGCCGACAAATCTGAACCTTCAGAAGTAGATAGTGACTGCTGTCTCCGCAGTTGATGGTTTTCTTCTGGGGTTGCTAGCCCTTCACAAGTAGAGACAGAAGACTTTGGGGTGCAACTATCCCCAAACGTGTCCTCTCTTGGAGGAGTTACAGGCTGGGATTTCGCCATTGAACTTCGAGACTCCCAAATGTGAACCAAGGTGCGACATGAAACGGACGGCTCGATAATTGAAGCCACATCCCCTCGACTCTTCCATGTGTCCAAATGTCTGCACTTGACACCCCACACGGTAGCGTCGGACCAATTGGACCAGAGAAGGCATTCTGGTATATTGAACAGGACGATGGAGTATCTTGAAAGCAACCGAACTGACTTTGCGGTACGTGATACCGGCCGACAGCGTCTGCGGGAATGACCTGCCAATAACTTCCGGTGCCGCATGAACAGACTGATCAATCAGGTCTTTATCTAAGACAGTGGAATGCTTTGTAACTTCCACGAAGTTGCCCAGCGTAGACATGGGACAGAAGCTGAGAACCCTACTGTGCCAACTGAGCGAAGGACTATATTGGAACAGAAAGTATCAAAAAGGCGGAGAAAAGGTAACACTAGACAGGGCGACCCTTGACTGCATGCCGGACCAAAAATTCAGGCCTACGAGTAAGTAAGCCCAGACACGTCCGACCACCGGGACCGCAATACACAAGAATAAAGTGGAGTAATGAAGTGGGCTTGTGGTTATTCAGGCGGAAACCATGTGGAAACCAAGCCCCGTTTGACGTAGTAGTTCTTTCGGTTCACGGCGTAGCTTTTGGGTCCATAGGCTCTTCGCAGCAGACCGCATTTTTCGACACCGAGCTCATCCAAGGGGTCACGTGGTTCGCTTTGTCGGACACTCGCCGTATGTGATGTGTGGAGTACATACTGGCCACGGAACAACGAATAACTGAATAAAGTACCTCGACGCTTTTTCTCACTACGTGAAATTTATACAATTCCAACGACGGGATTGGCGTTTGATTGTCTTTTGACCGAAAGAACTTGATAATACCTCATACGTGTTTTGGCCTGTTCATATAAACGCTGCACGCATGGCAACCAAACCCATATGTGTAGCATACTTCCGGAAGTTTGGCAGGGGTACTATAAATACTTAGTGTTACGACAGTGAAAATACTCCTACACAGATAGGACCACATTCAAACTTGCATTGCAGAAAAGAAATGAGAATGCGCTCTCCTGTACCCACATATGTCTCTGAGAATCCACAAAAGTATCTGTATATACCAGCCTGCGTGACAAATGCTCTATGAAGGATAGGCTTCACTCTTTGTATCAATTGCTCTATGAAAAATTCTATTCTCTTCCGCTTGCTATAAAGGAAATAATGCCTGACCATGCTTTCACTCAAAAGTGAAAGCATCACCCGGCACGGCAGAACAAATTTCTCCAGTGTGGACTCCCCACACCTTACTATGGAGAGTGCATACCCACACACAGCCCCAGTAACAGGACTATCGTCTCAAAACGTACGTGGTACACTTCCCAAAGCCCGCATGAGTTTACTATTTCAGTCTGTCCCACATGTCACGAAGACCATGTATATCAAGAGATTTTTACGTGCCCCACGCTCCCTTCCCCACCAGGGGCCTACAATCCGTTCGGGTCCCCAACAGATTGGCTACGGGTCCCATACACATTTTCGAGAGGCGCAGGGGTTACCCGTAGATTTTCCCGCTCTTTTTGACTGAAAAGTACGGGTACCACCTGAGCTATTTTTTGTAAACTTTACGGGCACCCTATATTTATGTAGGGCGCTGACTCAAATCTAGGGGTACGCACGAACATTTTCTAGGAGACCTAGCAGATATTCAGGGCAACCAGCTAAGCAGGGTACGAACAAAGAATGGTTGTAATTAGAGGCGGCATACATTTAAACCTTTGCATTCGGGTCGTGTTGGTGCTAGCTTGAACTCTCCCGTACTTGTGAAGCTTTGCCAAAAGCAATACGCTTTTGGCAAAGCTTATTGCTTCCCTGATTGAAGCAACAAATCTCATTGCAGTGTGTGCACTTAACTGTCCTGTCTGGTGTTTTGTGTGTGTGTGTGTGTGTGTGTGTGTGTGTGTGTGTGTGTGTGTGTGTGTGTGTGTGTGTGTGTGTGTGTGTGTTTTGAGGGGGGGGGGGGCAGGTATGTGTGCGCATATGCTGTGCTCATCCCTTTCGTACTGCTTCTCCCTCTTTCAGCCCCCTATTCGCCCGTTATATTGACTTTCCAACACACTGCTTGCTGCAGTGGCTTACTTCGCAAATTGCTCCATGCTACACTGTTTATTATTGATCAACTCATAGGCAATAATGCAAGCGTAAGCTTTGCAATCCGTTTGCCAAAGAGGTCCAAACTGGCCTGACATTTTGGATTTCCTGCATTTACCACACCGATACACACGCTGCTTTGCCATACGATACCCTTAGAAAAGTCGCCCTTCACTGAACCGTTCTACAGGTAGATCCTGGGCAAAAAGTCGGCTGGAACAGGGTTTTCCCATACGGATTGTTGAAGACCAGTAGCACCCCGTCTCCCCCCCCCCCCCCCCGGCCTAGAGCTGCACAGTACCAAACTGCACCCTGTAGCGAACAAAAGTGAATTTAACCAGTGCCATATGGAAACTTTAAACTCTCCAGGGTGAGCAGAACGGAGAGTTATGCTTTACACACAACTTTGTAATGGATGGGATAGAGAGATGACTTCCTGGTCTTCAATTGACAGCATGATGCAAATATGCTGAGTGTTGAAGGGATTTCTCATTTTTACTCAACTTTAGGCTTATAGTTGAATTAGGTCTGGCAGTTTCTTAAGAACTGCATTATTCATTACAGAGAGTTTGTTATGGAAAGACTGTAGCTGGATTTGAAGTATGCCAATGCCACATTGTCTTTTTCACCAGTTGGTTGAAACACAAGAAATTAGGTGGGGACCCTGTGCAAAAGGCTTACCCGCATGACAAAGTGTACCAGTCAAACCAAAACTTGAGACCATGAGCTTGCCCTGTTCACACCATGGCAATAACATGGGGGCCAATGAGACAAAATGATGGCGATAAGTTAAGTTTGACTCTTGGAGACAAACACAAAAGATTGCTCATATATATACAAACGAAAAGTAAGGAGAGCCGGTACGGTTCAAGGACCTGGAAGCTTATTTAATCTACGAAAGGTATCAGCTTGTCTGCTCAACATCTCAGGCATTCTGGGACCGCAGATATGGAGTGGACACGCAAGTCTAAGGCCAAGACGTTGTTCAAGAAATTTTTCTTAATCGTTCCTTGAGACTTCCCAAGATTCACATGTCCGTAGGAAACCGAGTTATCTTGTGGTCCATGAAATTGCGTCTCCAAGGTGCATCTTGCAGAGGAAAATGCAGGATCTCTGGCACTGAAGGGCAAGCAATCTGGACTTGCAGGGAGAGTTTAATTTCCAATAGGTAGTACCATTAATGAGCTAGGCCCACTGCTATGGGAGGTAATGGAGCTAGCATACTACGGTGAAAAAGTAACTTCACTGGTGAGACAATTACCCAACACGAGTGTGTGTGTGTGTGTGTGTGTGTGTGTGTGTGTGTGTGTGTGTGTGTGTGTGTGTGTGTGTGTGTGTGTGTGTGTGTGCGTGCGTGTGTGTGTGTGTGTGTGTGTGTGTGTGTGTGTGTGTGTGTGTGTGGGGAGTGTGTGGAGTGTGTGTGTGTGTGTGTGTGTGTGTGTGTGTGTGTGTGTGCGTGTGTGTGTGTGTGCGTGTGTGTGTGTGTGTGTGTGTCTCACGTAAGCATTGGTGCATAGATATGGCTAGCCAACCACAGAGAGAAGGGAAAGGGGCGGCAGGCTTGGGGGCAAAATTGCTTTGATTACCCATCAGTATACTATGGTGGGCTCCTTTTTTGGCTCTTTCCCCCTGAAGTGGTCTATGGTTTTTAGAGCAGTTCGAAATTCTAGCTTACAGGAAGCTCCCTGGGGTGCCAAGGTTGCAGGTGCACGGTTGGCTGCACGAGTTGTTAGATGATAGGTCCAGGAACAGTTGAACATGCCCTGAAGCTTGTATTTGATGGACCATACATTCTAATCTTTTTGTTTTTAAATGCTTCACCAGGTTGTCACAGCGCAAGATCATCCCATGCACGGGCATGAGATCGATCCCCACAAATCATTTTGTCCATGTGTCTGTCTGCGAGCAAAAGGCCAAGTCGCACTTCCATCCTCTGGAGATGATGCAGCGCTCTTTGAACACTACCAGATATGGAACAGCACAAGACTGGAGGAAAACCTTGGGATGAACGTACTTTGACTCCACCTTTGGCTCATTAATGCGGGGCTTCTCTGGAAGAGTCCGGGGTGAAAGCTGCTTCTCTAGTTGTTGCAGTTCCCGAAGGCTCAGCTTCCCACCGAACTCAGGGTCAAAGCGGTACTTGCTGCCCCCGTTTGTGGCTTTGTACAGCTCCTTGTCCCTGCAGGTTATTAAACAATGCAATGTAGTGATCCAAATTGCCAGGAAAACTTCTGCATAGCATCATAGTGCCACTCATATTAACCTCTGTAGAGTTGTTCCAGAGATGACACTGTCCCGGGTAGTTGTGGGTGCATAGTCTGTATTAAGAGATATTGTTAAAACAAAAACGGCAGGTAACGCAAGGAAGATTCCAGTGAAAACGGCCAGTTTGGAAAGCTAATTTGAGACAAATGTGGAAAGAAACTGGACAGTACTGGCAGACAGTGCAGAACACATAACTCTAAAGACTCTGATGGATATAATTCTGATGTGACACCCATATCTGTCACATCTGGCATCTGGCATCTGGCATCTGGCATTGCATTACAGACAGGCTATGGTGCATACCCTATCTGCAATTCTAGAAAGACCATCAGACGGCAGAAATATCATTGGGCGAAACACGCCCATGTGATCTGGGTACGTGAAACACAAAAAATTGCATTGCCCAAAACAGGATTGACGACGCCAATGCAAATGAACAACAAGACAATGTGTACATCTCCAATTACAGTGTATGCGTCATAAGCAAATAGGAACAATAATATGCTCTTGCATGTAGCACATAGGAATTGAGTCGTACTTGACCGATCATTTTACAGCCATGTGGTTTCTTGGAAATGGGCAGTCAATTGGAAACTGCACAAACCTGTTTCGCTTTGGGGACAACAGAGGGTTCCGAGTATGGCCAGCTGTGTAGGACAAATTCACAAATATGTGCCCATCACTATATGCTGATGGGCTCTGTGGCCTGTAAGAGTTTGCTGAATGCTCATACAGGGAGGACTCAGGTTCTAGAAGATCTCGAAAGAGCTTGTGACTGGCAGACGGCATTCCCAGTCCTCTTGCCAAGCCATGTGGGGAAACCTGCATACCAATTCCGTCCCTCAAACACCTCCGACACCCCCAGGGAGATGGATGACCGCTGCTGCATTAAGGGCTTTTCGACTTTCTTGGCAAGAGCCCTAAAGCCAGCAAAAAGAATGACATGGGCAAGGATATTCATACGAACGACGAGTTAGACGGCATACTGGTGGTGAAGGAATGTAGATGTTCTCATCAAGAAATTCATCGCTGTCTTTGATCCAGGCATCCGTCCTTCCCTGCCCATGTGCCTTCTTTCGGTGGCCGTACTGATGTAGATCCGTCTGCCTGCCGCAACTCTCACTTTGTTAATGCGAGGTCAATTATCCAGCTTCGGTACGTTCCATGCATCATGTTTGTGACTGCCTTCCATTGCAACGCCCACGTCGCACAGGAATCCTTGTGGGTTGACATTTACCACCTCAAGCAACCATCATGATACATATGCGTACTTCACATGGCACTAAAAACACCATTGAGCTCACCCTTGAGCTTTTTTGCCCCGTGGTGCATGTGGCAGATGCTCGTTTAGGGTAAGCTGGTGCAGAGGAGAGAGCCCTGGACTGCAATGAGGCTGCTCATGCAAAGATTCACCTTCGGGTGCCATCTCTGAAAATTGAAGGATCTCTTTGACAACATCCTGTACAGCAGAACATGTTTTTGATAGAGCCCTGCATATGCATGATGCGGTTGCTTCTTGGGATGACATAGACTGGGCGACTACCTTGCCAAAGACAATGAAAGGAAGATTATCCCTGCATTCGCTTGTCAACTCCTTCCGTAATCCATCCAGCTGACTCAGAATCATTGCCTGATACCAAAACCAACTCGTGATTTTTTTGTCGAAATGAAGTGGCACACGAAGTGTAAGACAGTCACCCCCACCTCTTCATCTGTAGCATCCATGTTTCGTGGATCGTTCATCGCGCTGTACTCACGTAATTTTTCCTCGACCAGTTCGAGGGCTTCCCTGCGGAGTGAACTACTAAGTCAAGTCGGAAGACCACTGTGCTTGATCACGAAAGTGTTCTCAAGAAAGGTTGATTCTCGAAAGCATCATTTGAGATATTTTAAATAATAAAAGCACGATTTTCAGTCCCGAGTTTGTGGAGGGATGCAAATGTCCAAACAACATAACAAGATGGAGCCTATCAAACATTATTTTCTGCGCAGCAAACGCAACAAATGGCATACGACCTACCGCACAGTCAGCAAAGCTTGACGTTCCCGTTCAGCTGTCCCAGATCCAAGTGACAGAGACGTGCTGATTGGTTGCATCGTCTGAATCGCTGAACGTAACCGTGCCTCCAAAGCACAGATTTTCTCAAGAGCCACATGGACCCCTGACACTTTTCTCGTGTAGCCTATTTCCCCTTCCATCACAAGAACTTTTGCAGTAGAGGGATGTCAAGTGAAATGAATATGGGTGGCACTCACAACGTGTACTTGCTGGAGCATTTCAAAAGCCGCTGCAGAGATAAACTGTTCGGATTTCCCGAATAGTATTTGAGATGTTGACGCAGTTGAAGCACGCACTGTTGAAAAGGAGGTCACTGAGTTCGTTTAACCAATTGGAAGGTGCCCCAGCGATCCGCGAGTCGCCGAATCAGGCGGGGTTCTATTGTACGTCCCCCGCCCCCGCCCCCCCCCCCCCCCCCCCCCCACCCCATGAACGGCCGATTGGCCTACGTACACTTTACGCGGGCGGCCCTGATGCCATCCGGAAGGAAGGCTGATGGCCGCCATGATGGGCGACTTTTGGCAGTAAGCACCCAGGTGAAGAAGCGTGGTGTTAGAAGGAAGGAAGAAATATTATACTGCCGTCCACTTCAGCCTCAGTGGCTGGTCCTGATGTAATGTATTCCTTCTTTGTATTAATACATGAATGACCGATGACCAATTTGAGAATTTGCAGTGGCGAAGGGTAGGCCTTGCATACTACAGTGGCTGGTCCTGATGTAATATTCCTTCATTGAATTAATACAATGAATGACCAATGACCAATTAGAGAATTTTCAGTGGCCAAGGGTAGGCCTTGCACGCTGCCAGGATGTTCGGGGGAAGGGCAGCATTGCTGCCCACTGCATTGGCACTCAGAAATGAAGGATGGACAACGTTTTGGAGAGGGGACATTCTTTTCAAAGTCAAAGGACAGGGACCACCCATCAAGATGATCCCTGGGCAACAAGCAAGCACGTCTTCCGCTACCCCCATGAACATCACCTAGGAAAATGTTGGCCAAGTCAATTTGTCCATACTATCTTGGAACATCAACGGTTTGTCAGACTCCAAGATTTTGTTACATTCATTAGACAGGTTTCTTCAACAATTTGATATAATTTTATTGCAAGAAACAAGATGCACTCATGTAGACCCTAATCTATTGCCAGGGTTTAAAATCTGTACCACGCCTTTAGAGTTATCATCTAATAAAAGGGGTTACGGACTTATTATTGCTGTTAAAGAAACTACATTGGTTGGGGCCCAGTTTTACTCACATACATCGTCGTCGCTATGGGTGCGTTTACGGTTTCGGGGGGATATACATCCTTGTATTCATATTGGCAATATATACATACCGCCCATAGGATCTCCATTGTTAAGCACGAATGACCTTGATTGGAGGTTTGGGGAGCTGTCTGGAAAGATTAATGAATTAGAGGGGGATGTTAGTCATATTTTCATGGGAGGGGACTTTAATGGCCATGTGGAATATGCCTCATCATCTACAGCACCGGGGCAAGGGACACATGTGGGCCAAAATCGTGGGGGGAAGCTTATGGTGAAGCTGGCGGCAGAGACAAACTTGTCAATCTGCACTGGGAAGATAGTGGGGGACTTAGATATGCCAGCAACCTTTAAGGCTACACAACGGTCATCCCCGACGAGGCCGGACCACGTTTTGGTTTCCAATACACTTTTGCCATGCATTCAATCAATGGAAGTGCAATCAGAGGTGAGGGGATCAGACCACTTCCCAATTATTACACACTTGTCTCTAGCTATGTCCGGTCCCTCTCATGTACAAGAAGATGGATTTTCTGAGAGAGTTATTCGGGCCATTGATTGGCAAAGGGCATTAAGAATTCCGTATGTTGAAAATTTAGAACGAGTTCACACAAGATTGAATGAATGCATTCACATGGCTAATGAAGGTAATTTGACACAAGCATTAGATGGTCTTTCAGAAGTGGTGGTGAACGCTGCTATTGAGACAGGGATGCCATTACGTATTCGGCGTAAGGGACAAGGTAGATTTCGAAAGCCTTTCTTTAATGAAGAATGTCAACGATTAAAAAGGGAATGGAGGAAAGCAGGTCGGCAATATGGGTATCAATTTCAAGAGGTGCGGTTACTGGAACGCAAATATCACTCATATGTGCGTGTGAAAGGTTATGGGCAATCGGCTTTCCCTGTACAAAGCAGACAGGTCGTCAATAGACGAAGTTACTCCAGCTACAGTCCGTACGACTGTCTGCTGAGTGCCACACACAACTGTCGGACAAGACTAGCATCTGGTGATGCCCAGCATCTTTCACAACCAGTTCCGTTACATCATTATCTTGTACACAAGCACCGATCAAGCAATCACTAGATAAGGCTCTAGACGGCTACGTTCAAGTACATGCCTATACTCCCTGAAGTCACTGTCCCTTATCTGTTTGAGTGACTACAGGGTACACTAAGCTTGTTCACTCTCACAATAGCAACAATGATACAACACACACTGCCGCACCGTACCTGTACAAAGCAGACAGGTCGTCAATAGACGAAGTTACTCCAGCTACAGTCCGTACGACTGTCTGCTGAGTGCCACACACAACTGTCGGACAAGACTAGCATCTGGTGATGCCCAGCATCTTTCACAACCAGTTGGTATTCACTCCGGTGGGGCAGCCTTAAGAGTTCATCCGACAAACGTGTGATCTAGATAGGATTGTACCTTATGTTCGAAAACGTCCAGAATCTGCCGTGTCTCAAGGTACCTTATGTTCTCAATGGACCCATATCCTAATAGTGCACACATGAAGATCACTTAAAGCACAAGGCATTCAATAATAATGTTCAGAACTCAACACTTCCCCTTGCCTGCATGCTTTAAGTGTATCTTCTCAAACCTAGTGAATCACGATGACCAACAAACACGGGCTTGGCAAGTGGCTTGGTCATAATGTCAGCCACATTGCGTGCAGATTCCACATAGAGGATATCTACCTGCCCAAGTGCCATAGCTTCCCTAGCGTAGTGGAAGCTTACTGCAACGTGCTTTGTGAATTTGGAATACAGGGGGTTCCGTAAATTAGAAATGCATCCTTGGTTGTCACAGAAAATTTTGACCCTCCAAGGTGCAGCCCCTATCTCTTCCAAGAAGCCCCTTAGCCAGTTGGCTTCCTTCACAATATGGCCAGCTGCCATAAACTCAGCTTGCACAGTTGAGGTAGCAACTGAGCTCTGCTTCTTGCTTCCCCAAACCACGGCACTACCATAGACTGATAGAACATAGCCAGTGGTGGAATACCTGTGGTCCAGGTCCCCAGCATAGTCGGCATCAACATAGCCTTCTAGCTCAGGGCCCTTTCCACCCAGAGTAAGAGCTAACTCTCTGGTATCTCTCAAGTACTTCAGCACTCGAATGGCCTCATTCCAGTGTGAGGTAGTGGGTGTCATTCTATACCTTGACAACACTCCAACAGCCTGAGAAATGTCAGGCCGGGTCGTATTGGCTATGTACAGTAACGATCCAATTAACTCGCAGTATCGATGACCAGGTGGCAGAGGGGTACCAGCCCCATGTGACATACCATCTGAGGACTCGGGTCTGCTGCTAGCCACGAAGTCCTTGGACATGGGGGTATCAACCCCACGTCCATCATCAGCAACGCCAAACTTCTCCACAAGAGCATCAATCTTGGGAGTGCAACTCATGGAAATAGTGCCCTGAACTCTATTGCGTAGGACCTGACACCCCAGGAAATCATTCACCTCTCCCAAATCATGGATGGTGAAGTCCTTCTTCAATAACTCTTTCCCCCACTCAATCTCTGCAACCACTCTGGCAACTATGAGAAGATCATCGACATAAACAAGAATAAACGACAGATTACCATCAGGGGCCCTCCTGATGTATACCCCAGCGTCGCTCTTGCACACACTATACCCCATCACGCTCAACTTGTCGCTCAAGGTCTTGTGCCAAGCCCGTGGGGCTTGCTTAAGACCGTAGAGTGCCTTCCTGAGCTTGCACACAACTCTCGTGTTGCCATTCTCAAATCCTGGTGGTTGGGTCACATAGACCTCTTCCTCCAACTCCCCATTGAGAAAAGCTGTCTTGATATCCACTTGGTGGATCTCAAGATTTTGTGTGGCAGCCACTGCCAGCACAGCTCTCCTAGCACCATAGCTGCTGGTAGGTGCAAAAACCTCACCAACATCTATACCAGGAATCTGTCTGCAACCCTGGGCAACCAATCTTGCTTTAAACCGAGTGACATTCCCATGTGCATCGTTTTTTGTAGAAAAAATCCAATGAACAGGGATAACTTTCTGCCCATGGGGTCTTTCCACATACTGCATAACCTCATGGGTGTCTAAAGACTCCATCTCCTCTTGCATTGCCTGCTGCCAAAACTCCCACTGAGGTGAGCGCTGGGCTTCCCTCAAGTTTGAGGGCACGTGAACTTTTCCCAACGTGACAGAAGGTACACTCTGTACCTTATGCTGTGGTGCAGCAGGGCTGTCAGCCTTACTGATGCTGTTCCCTTCTCTCTCTCTCTCTCCCTGGTTGCCAGAATAAGGTACATTATGTACCTTATGCTGGGACTGGGCAGTACTGCCGGGATTATCTGATTCCTTCTCAAGTCTCTCTCTCTCTCCTTGACTACTGGACTCATGTGCAGCACCCTTACATTCTCGCACCTTCCGCAATGTAGAGGGGAGCAGCAGCTCTCTCTCTCTCCTGGACTCACACTTGGGCACACTACCCAGACTTGCCTGAGCTGCGCCTACAATGTCAGCCTGCACACCATAAGCATGACTAGCCAGTGACTGGGATTGGGCACCAGCTTCCCCTACTGCTGGCATGTCTAACCCACTGCTCTCATCTCTTACATCTGCACCGAACATAGCCTCGACTGTCTCAACCTGCCCCTGCATATCAGGGAGACCAACCATGTTTGGCTCACTCACAATTGCCTGACCTGGGTCAGGGGCATGCAATGGGATGTCAGAATGCTCTCTCCTAGCCACGCGCTGTACATAACGCTGCTCCCTTGTAAGGGTGGTCCCTGGAGGAAGGGGAATTTGTGACTTCCCCTGCATTCGCAACCCCTCTTGTACCTTCTGCATTTTTTCTACCTGGGATTGAGTTTCTACACCCCCCCTGGCCAGATTCTGCATATGCTCAAGCACCGACCACGAGTGCTGAGATGGTTCTGGGGTCCCAACAGTAGAATCCAGGCTGGTGGGGTTTCCTTGGTCATGTGCTGCTGTGGTCCCGTCTCCAGACTGATCCCCAGCACAAAGTCCAGAGGTCCCAGGAGCCCCAGTGGAAAGCGTCTCCACTCCATGGTCATCCTCCTCATCCCAGAACGTGGGTGGAGCAGCAGAGGGAATTGCTTGAGGCGTTGCCAGATTCTCACTGCCAAGGGGGGGTGATATCCTAGAATCATAGACAGACCCAGGCTGGACCTTTGATAGACCCACTCTCTCAGCCCCCCTCAAGTGCTCGATAAAGCTGACGTCCCTACTCTCCTTCCACACTCCATTCCCCACGTACACACGATACGCTTTAGACTGGGGACAATAACCAGTAAACATCCCAGGGATGGTCTTGGGCCCAAAAACAGACCTTTGGCCACTGGGAATGTGCACATGGGCTACACAGCCAAACGTGCGCAGCACAGACACATCAGGTTTGACACCAAAGAATAATTCCATGGGGGTCAGGGACCTGCCTGAAGTAGGACCCACATTGTAGAGGAGGGTAGCTGTCTCAAGCGCCTCCTTCCAAAGGGAGGGGTCTGCTGCAGCATGGACCAACAGAGTCCTTGTTCGCTCCTTCAGGGTCCTATTCATCCTCTCCGCCACCCCATTCTGCTGAGGCGTGTAGGGCGCTGAGGACTCCATCTTAGTGCCCTGCTGAGCACAAAACTCTTTGAATTGCTGGTTCAGGAACTCTGAACCCCTGTCAGTCCTCACACACTTCACAACCGTGCCTCGTTGGGTCTGCCAAAAACGGAGCAGGTCTATCACAGCCTTTGGGATGCAATCCTTTGACTTCACAGGCAGGGAGGCAACTTGGTGTGAACTTTCATCCACTACAGTGACCCAATATCGTTCACCTGTGATGGCAGGAGGTGATATGGGACCCACAGTATCCACATGGACTCTATCGAGTGGGTGATGTGCAGGCCTGGAAGATACAGGGAAAGGAGGTCTGGAGTGTTTCCCTTGTATACACGATTCACAGTGCTTGGGGCACTCAGAGCAGGGAGCAAGGGAGATATTGATTCCTGTAACCAGATCTTCCTTGGAGAACCTCTGCATGCTGCTGGCACCAGGATGACCTAACCTAGCATGCCACAGAGATCTCTCGCTACACACGTGTCCTTTCCTAAGATGAGACGCCTCAGCCATGTGATCAATATGTCTGCAGCCAACTTGCTGCCCTCTGACAGGACTAACAAACTCCAAAAAAAACAGACCTCGTGCGCGGGTGATATCTCCACACCACCCTTCAGGTCCCTTCATGGCTGTGTAACCACCTGCAGTGTCAGTCAGGAAAGATGCTCCATCCTGAATTGCACCAGTGACTGAAATGAGGTTGGTATGCGCAGAAGGAACACACTGCACATTGTGCAGCCAGAATACTTCGTGCCTTGCATTCACAAGGCATACAGACCCAGATGCAATGATTCCTCCCTTGGCGTCTGAGGTTGCCAAGTGCAGAGGAAGAGGCTGTCTATGCATAACTGGATTATGGAGCAATGAGAGATCATTGACTATATGCACAGAGGCACCACTATCTATTAACCAAGATGTGCTGCTAGCTCCATGCGAAGTTGGGGCAAGCACATTGAGAGAGATAAACATCGCCTCACCAGAAGGAGGGGGTGGAGGTGGTAAATGCCACCCCGGAAACGTGTGTTGACTTGTTGGATAGTTATATGCTGAAGGAGGTCCAGGGCTGGAAGCGGATGAAGGCGGGCCACCCCGGCCAGATCCATGGTCCCACCAGGCTTGAGGAGACGACTGTGGGCCTCCCTGGCCCCAGTAAGCTGCAGGCCCAACGCTTGCCGCTTGCATGTTTTGATGCAGAGCCTGCAGCTGCCTGAGCGGTCCGCAGTCAGTCATGAAGTGGCCCTTTGCCTTGCAGAAGTGGCATGTAAGCTCCTCTCTGGGCCTTCTTGCCCTGCCAGGTCCACGCCCCCTGCCACCAAAAGTAGTTGCAGAGGGGCCAGCGGGAGGCTGTTCGTTTGCTGGTAGTGCTGCTCCAACTCCCGGTACTGCTCCCACTCCTGGTGCAGCTCCAGCGCTTGATGACGCTCCAGCTACCCCCCCAGAGGGACCAGCCACTGCTGCAGCTGCCATGGCCTGAGGTGTTCCCTCTGCAGGTGGGTCCTTGTACCCACGGCTGGCTGCGGCGCGCAGGATTCTTTGAATCAGCTCCAATGGCGGCTTGTCGGTTGCCATAACCTCCAGGGACTCGAGCCTCAGCACAGGAGGGAGGCCCTTCACCATCAGCTCCCCAACATTGTGGTCCAAGAGGATGAACGCGTTGTTTCTGAGACTTGTAGCCAGATCCATCATTCTGTAGAGGTAGACCTTGAGTGTCTCCCCTGTCTTGATGCCCTGCTCCATTTCCTTGTACCACTCAAGGTTGATGTCTTGGTTGCTCCCTCCAGTGTGACTGTTCTTCACCCACGCGATGAAGTCGAACGCTGCTTTGTGGCATGAGATCTGAGAATGCCAGATGACTGGAACTGACTGGATCAGCCACTGCTTGATGGCTGAGTTCTCCACCGACCCTGGCATTGGCCTCTCCAAAGCCGCTCTGACCCCCTTGGTGTTTGCGCACGCCTCCAAATTTTCATACCAAAATTCAAAATTGCGCCCTCCATCATCAAGCATGACAGTCATCTTTGGATTAGAGGTATTGGGGATGTAGGCTGCCTTGTCAATCTCCACCTTTGGTTCTGCAGTGGCTGATTGTGTCCCGGTCATAGACTGCCCTGGAGTGGCCCCACTGACTTCTCCAGGTTGAGACATTGCTGTTTCACTGCTACTTTCCTTTTCTTTGCCCCTTTTTGTCATACTATTGTCACTTCACCAGCCAAACTTACTCATAAACTTCTGGAATGCAGCAATACCCTACAATTCCCTCCATGTCATGGAAATTTACCAGCCAGTCTTGCACAGTAGTAGCAGATATGTTCCCCTCAGAAGTTTGCGCCGGAGTCCGGCCCGACTCACTCAGTGCTTCTAGACAACGTCTATGAATGATAAAGCACAGCTAAAACTTCAATTATGAATTTCCCAGAAAGGTAAACTGTGAGTAAGATAATGGTCCTGGTACACTCGAGTTCCCTTGCGCCGCTGCGCCATGCTCGAGCTCCTTTGTTGACGCTTACGTCTGACCCATCCGTAGACGACCTTCACTCCTGCTTTTACTTGGCTCAGCTGGAAGGGCGTGGGCCCATAACCTGTGAAAGGTTATGGGCAATCGGCTTTCCCTGTACAAAGCAGACAGGTCGTCAATAGACGAAGTTACTCCAGCTACAGTCCGTACGACTGTCTGCTGAGTGCCACACACAACTGTCGGACAAGACTAGCATCTGGTGATGCCCAGCATCTTTCACAACCAGTTCCGTTACATCATTATCTTGTACACAAGCACCGATCAAGCAATCACTAGATAAGGCTCTAGACGGCTACGTTCAAGTACATGCCTATACTCCCTGAAGTCACTGTCCCTTATCTGTTTGAGTGACTACAGGGTACACTAAGCTTGTTCACTCTCACAATAGCAACAATGATACAACACACACTGCCGCACCGTACCTGTACAAAGCAGACAGGTCGTCAATAGACGAAGTTACTCCAGCTACAGTCCGTACGACTGTCTGCTGAGTGCCACACACAACTGTCGGACAAGACTAGCATCTGGTGATGCCCAGCATCTTTCACAACCAGTTGGTATTCACTCCGGTGGGGCAGCCTTAAGAGTTCATCCGACAAACGTGTGATCTAGATAGGATTGTACCTTATGTTCGAAAACGTCCAGAATCTGCCGTGTCTCAAGGTACCTTATGTTCTCAATGGACCCATATCCTAATAGTGCACACATGAAGATCACTTAAAGCACAAGGCATTCAATAATAATGTTCAGAACTCAACAGTGCGTTCTCAAAAACGTGCATGGTTACTGACCCAGTTGCAAGAAAGGTTAAATATGTTTCATGTAAACCCCCGTCGGTTTTGGCAGTTGTTCAGGGGGGCACCTGTAGGGCTACCAGTCCCATTATTGTCACATGGTGTGTGGGACACATTTATGAAGAATCTAGTAGGAGTTGGACCATCGCGTAATATCGTAGACCATACCACATTATCACCGATAGCATACCCGCTGGTAAATGATAGAGGAGAAATCTCCAACCAGCCATTTACAATTGTGGAGGTAGAACAAGGCTTGATGAAATTGAAAAATGGGAGAAGTTATGGGTTCGAAGGATACCCTGCTGAGCTGCTTCAAAAAGCTCAAAGGCCCTTAGAGCCAGACGGCACAATGAATCCACATCTTTTGGCACCTACGTTATTAGCTGTGTTGAATGGTATGTTCATCTCTGGCAGCATTCCTAGGGGGCACAACGTGTTAAAAGTAACTCCTGTTTTGAAGGATAGTGGAAAGAGTGTTTTAGATCCTACAAACTATCGTCCCATAGCTGTCCCGGAACCGGCTATGCGTTTATATGCCACCCTTCTCAACGATAGACTTGTGGAACACCTTGAAAGTCTAAAGTACAGATGTGAAGCACAAGTCGGGTTTCGCCCGGGGTTCTCCACCCTGCACCAGCTCTTTGCACTCCAACATTTTATTGATAGGGCAACTCCAGAAAGTCCACTAATATTGTGTAAGTTAGACATTTCTAAAGCATATGATAGGGTCCCTCGAGAGCTTTTATGGGAGTCGTTGCGTCGTGTGGGGGTTAGTGGTAGAATCTTAGAGGCCATCAAATCACTCTATGAGGATGCGGACATTACACTATCGGTAGGGGGTACTTATGGGGAATTGAATAAACCTCGAGCAGGCATCACACAGGGATCACCACTAAGTCCCACTTTATTCGGGGTATTTTCAGATGGTCTGATACGATATATTGAGGCAAGGTGTCCAAACATGGGTCCAAAAACTCGAGATGGACGTCACGTACCCATTCTAGGGTACGCAGATGATTTCAAGTTACTGGCCACCACTTGGATGGCAATGCAATGCCTATTACAGGCTGTGGCAGAATGGTGTGCCTTGACCCTCATGGAAATACAAGATAGTAAGTGCCTCGCAATGGTGTTTCCTGAGGGTGCCATAGACCTTGCTAGTCAACCATGCACATATAAGGGGGCACCCTTAAAGGTGGTTACACAATGTCGCCACCTAGGGATCGTTATTTCTTCAGTGGCAGGTGTGGGTGAAACATTTGGTCATCTACGAGGGAAGATGTGGGGGGCGTGGTCCTCAATACAACAGCGATATGGGAACCTTGATTGTTCGGTCTCAATTGGGATCCTTATTCGGCTATTTCTAACATGTGTTGTCCCCACCGCGTCGTACGCATGTGAAATTTGGGGTGTGCACACGTTCCCCAAGCCCTTGTGTGGGACTTCGGTGAAAAACTTGGAAAATGACTTTATCAGTATGCTGCGCATGATCATTGGGGTCCGGCGCACGGTGAGAACAGATGTCCTTCTTTGTGAGCTAGGCATCCGCCCACTGCGACATCAATGGTTGAAGCGCATGGCAACGTTTTGGAATTCTCTTTGTGACTCCCAGAGGATCACATGTATGAAAGTATTCTTAGGGACTCATGCTACTATGGAGTCACAACACATAGTTCAACTTGGGCAGGGTCGTTCATGCGTGCCTTGATAAAACTTGGGTACCCCTATCCCATGGACTGTCATAGTCCTCATGAGGTGGACATGGATACTTTCAGGGCAATACTCACTAATGCCCAGCGGCTCTCGGATGAGGGATTGCACATCTCTCCTAGACTAGCACCTAAGGGCCCCCAATTATGCACTTATCTTCGATGGTTTGCCCGAACAAGGCCGATTCAACGTGAAATACTGTTTTCTGTGCCAGTTAGTGTTAGGCACGTTAGGCAATTTTTTAAGTTTCGTCTTGGAGTCCATGACTTACCTATAGATGTAGGAAGACGCACCCGTATCCCCCGTTCAGAACGTTTATGTGACATGTGTGGCATAGCGGTGGGGGATGAGCATCATTTTGTGTTTCATTGCCCTGCACTTGCTCAGGTTCGTGACCGCTATATCACGATATATCCACATTTGTTCTTGTCCCAGTCGTGGTCACTACGTAATTTCATCTGGCAGGAGGATCAGGTTGCGATTATTAATTTTATATTTGATGCATTCCAGGCCCGTCAAGTGTGTCAGCGACGGTGACTTGGCCATTTCCAGATATTAGTATGGTTATCTGTGTTATCTCATAATATTCTTTCAACTAGGTTTTCATATACCGTTGGTTTATTCGTTAACATCTCATCAGGCCCTTTGGGCTGGGTTGATGTAATTCTTTCTTTCTTCTTCTTCGGAAAAGTAGGTGGACCTTCAAAGAAACTCCCCTAGGGGAGTAGATGTGGAAAGGGCACAGGGTTTTCTTTGAAGGTCCACCTACTTTTCCGAACATCCTGGCAGTGTGTAGTTGCTGTGGGGAAAGCTCCTTCGGGGCGCTCTGAATGATATTGTTTCTTGAAAGTCTGAGCATGCGTGAGGTTAGTCCTCTCATTTTACCCTGTTGCATTCTTCAGGACGCATGGGCTGCAAGGGGGCTGCCCAGGGGTAGCGACGCCCCTCGTGCGTGGCTCTTGGCTATGGCCATACATGAGAAGCATTAGACGTGCTCATATGATGCATTGTATGGCCATAATGCATTGTATCGCCATACATGAGATCTCTAGAGGCATTCTAGAAGCATTAGACATGCCCATGGGCTTATTAGTCGTCGGGCCGACCTGTAAGCTTACGGCTTTGTCGCTTGGCGAGGTGGTTGATGATCTCCTCGCCGTCTACCACAGTGTGTATCAATGATGGAGATGGTTGGATGCTGGGCAGGTTTTAGAACCAACCGTAGTTACGGTTTTTATGGTATAAATATTTAATATAAAGAGTGAAGCCTATATATCCTAACCGCATACCATAAATACGTCATGCGGGGACGCGGAAACTATTTATAAATGTATGGTCAATGACGAAGGGCCACTTTGCGGCTGGGATTCCACAGGTAGCTACCTATAGGACCCGCCATGGTAGACCCCTTATCAGCTGCAACGGCGGCTGAGGTTCAACGGCTCGTTACCGATGGGCCTGCATTGGAGGAGGATGGGGGGAAACAGGGGGCCGGAGCTCCTCCTACTTTGTTCGGTTCTCGGCAGGGGGTTCTGGCAGGTCTTCACAGCTTCAAACCTGCAGGTTTGACAAAGGCATTTCTTTTGAGCGGAAGATAGGTTGCATGCATGAGGCCAGTGAGACTTTGTGATGGAACAAGAGTGGACTGGTTGGAACTCGTGAAGGAGTCTTGAGATGTATGAAGCCCAATTATGGCCAATATAACAATAAACACGTCTTAGCTAACATATACATATGCATGATTGTGCACAACTTTCAAATTCCCCATCCTCGCATATAAAGAACCATGTTGAAGTCCGTTTGCAGGCACGGTGTGTCAGAGTTACCGTCTGCAAATTCGCCATCTGTCAGATTTGCTGGCCCCACCTGAGGTGGGCCACCTCTCATGGTTTGGGGTCCTTTCTCTACAAAAGTGAAAGCTACGGATAGTCTTGCTGCCTTACTCTTCCTGGTTTTTAGGAGGGAGGTTCCGGTAAACGTTGTTCTGTTTGGGTTAAGGCCCAGATCCCTTTATAAATCTTTGTGGGAGTACACCTCATTGCTGTTGGTGGGATCTTTGCTTCCAAGGTAGCGGTGCAGGCCGTGATACTGGACGTGTGTCGCTACGTCTATCCTTTGCAGGTACAGGTGGCTGTGGAAAAGTAGTGTAGTCATTTCTGGGGACCATCTTCGCCAATCTATTGTAGTGGTCCACCAGGGTAACCCCTTGGGCCCCTTGTCCTTCGCATCAGCAATTCAGCCTTTCTTATGTTTGATCCAGGCCAGGATCCCGTCCCTGCCCCAGAGTCGGGTTTTAGATGATGGGACCCTTGTGGAAGATTAAGGAGACTTTTGGGATGCCCTGAAAGCGATTGTTTTAAGAGGGTCCTGAGTGGTGTTCACTCTTATATAAACCAGATCTCTTTGTCGTGGATCCTGGAACAGCAGGTCGGGTTTCCGGCAAGATTGACAATGTCAGGACTTGGGTGTGCGGCTAATAGGTGCTCCGCGACAGCTCTTTCAATCTCCCCGGCTTTGTTTCCAGGTTTGTCCCTGACATGTGAAGGCGGAAGGAATTGCGCAGCTTATGAACCGCCTAGCAATGCTTTGCAATCCGCAAAACAAACTATTTTTGCTTCATTGCCGATTCCACAAAGGTTCCTGCATGTCCTCTGGTGCCCTTCGCTACAGCATCTGCAGGAGGGTGTCCCCTGCATTCGCTGGGGCGGAGACAATAGGACAGCCTATGTAGAACCCATGTATATATACATATATCCATGCAAACAAGGAAGCACAGATGTGCCACTCTCAGATCGTGAGGCTGCATGTGGCTCTGAGGGAGACTGTGGTGGGGAGGAACGGGACATGACTTCGCCCTCTTCTGGAGGAGGTAACGTTTTAGGCTCTGAAGCCGATGGTCCTGGGATATCAAGGGCCCGATATACTCCTGTATGGAGTACCTAGCATCGGCAACGCAAACCATGCAATTATAAGCAATCTAAATTTGCAGCAACCCTAGGGCCTAGGGGAGGTGCCCCTTGCATTAATGGTTCCAAATGTGTGCACGGATGTCTCTGCGGTGGGTCCTGCTTTTAAGCCAGGATTCTTGGACGATCCTTTATACGTAGGCTCGGGGTTGTACCAACCTGCACATTCAGCATATGACATGAAGGGCACAGCACAGCACTTTGATGACTTTCCCTTTGGTACAGCCCACATGCAAACTTAATACCTTGCCCAAGCAATCCTGTTGATTCCCTGGCCTGTTGACTCTGTTCAATCCCCTGACTACACCTGACGAGTAACACGTGTATATGCACGTTCAGTACATAAACGTAAATGGTACAACACAACTTCACAGCCTGCATTGTGAATTTCGTTGCTCATAGCAGCAAAGGTAATGAACATTACATAGCCCCCCCCCCCCCCCCCACCCCAAACCAGCTTTAGAACTTAGAAGGGCAATCCAAGGCAGACGCACCGAAAGCAGTGGAGGCCACGCCCTTCAATATTGTTTCCCATAAAATGTACCCAGGGAACAGTCTGTGCACCCAGGACCACGTTTACAAGCACGAATTCATGTGATGCCACCTGATGCCTCCTTGCAACTGGGGTCTACTTCTTGGACCATGCAGACTGAATTGTACGCAGCTCCCCAGCCAGTTTTCCAGGCTTGCTCCAAACACCTGGACTCGCATTTGCTCGCCCACTCCTGTTTGCATCCGCTGACAGTGAATGTTCCTGCGTCCAAGCATTCAATGGCTTGCTGGGAGGCCGAGTGCCTCCAACTGTGTCGAGCCAGGCCTGCAACACCCACACACAATAAATTAAAGTTTGGGTCTACAGGCCATTGAAATGCCAAAACTCCCACCCACCCCCCCAACCTCGCTCTCCCTTGTCCTACTCCCCCCCTCTCGCCTCCCACCCTTCCCACCTGTGTGGGGTGGGTGGGTGTGTGTGTGTGTGTGTGTGTGTGTGTGTGTGTGTGTGTGTGTGTGTGTGTGTGTGTGTGCACGCGGGCGCGTGTCTGCGCCACACACACACACACACACACACACACACACACACACACACACACATCCCCCCCCCGGGGGGGATTTCTCTCGCGCGTGCGGATCTCAGACTAGGAGGTGGGATAGGGGACTGAATGTGTAAGCGATAGACTACACAAGGGGATTCCCGGTACAACTCAACGTGCAGCTATAACTGAACTAGAGAGGCACAGATATGACATCTAGCGATCCAAGGACAAGTTGAAGAAGCTTGACCGTCTACAAGGGAACACCTGCGTAGCGTCACCATTACCCCCCGTGAGCCGCAGACGCTCAAACTTGGAAACTTTCTTTTTCTTCCCTTTGCCTTTGTCTGCCGCGAGTAACGCAGCGTCAGCAGCAGGTGTAGCAGGAACTGAGACAGCGGCAGAGGAGGGCCCAGCTTCATCACTTAAGTCTCTGTTGGCACCACAGGCCTCACATCTATCTTCATTCGGTCCATTGATCAGGGTGCACAGCCGACACTCCCATGTGGCCTTCTCTCCAACATGCTGTAGCGCCGCGGCAACAGCCTCTGGAGGGACAAATCTGCATTACAGTCCGCCACAAATGATTAGTCCAGAAAGCGTACTGCTTCCATCCAGACTGAAAAGGGACTTGGAAGTGCGGAGACAAGCACATTCCGATGAGTTAGCCTTATTCATGAAATGGCCTTCAAGATAAATAGATGAATGGATGGATGAATGATGCAGATTATTCATCATGACTAGATGTGTCTATCAGCCAACTTATGTCAGCCATCCGCTCCGTGTTGTGTCCCCACAATTCCCGCCATTGCCTAACAGTTCGTCATAGGCCTTGTTCCTCTGCCAGAACCATAATGCCTTTTTTACGTGTGTTGAGACCCACATCTTTGACCATGATTTTCAATGTCTGCAAATAGTGCTATAGGAGGAAGCCTATAAAGCGTAATGCAACACACATCTCCCCATTAGTGTAAATGATGGTGTCTGACTACAGATGATTCGACGCTACACGAGTGCTCTAATAACTGTGTATTACTTTGTGGCGGGGCACGTAATTAGCCACATATCCTCGTTTGACATGACACTTGTGTGCCTCAAAAGTTCTTGATGTTAACCTTGTGAGACAGGCTAGACTTCTCCACAATACAGGAAGACTGATTCAGTGAACAGATGAACCTATTGTTTTGGAAATCCTTATTGTATTTGAGCAGCATGTTACTTTATCTGACCACACCACGCTCCACTCTGAATTTACTCACCACTTACTAATCCTTCGCTGGGTTCAAAGTCAAGAAACCCAAGATGGCTGAGCATGTGTCAAAGATATTTAAAGGACTGAGACCATGTCTCTCCGCCCTCTGATACAACCAAGATAGTGCTAACTGGAGGGCTAAGGCCCACATGCATAACATTTGTTTTGTCAAGATTCAAGAATAGACCCTAGGCCTGGAGTTGCTTATGAACAGGTGTCACAAGAAAACATTACACAGGTGCCCTGTCATCTGCTCATAGCATGAGATACATAAATTCAGGATGATTGAAAGCATGATTGGGTTTGTCATGGAGCACTTCATCCACATGTGCACAATTTGTAACAAAAGCTCCTGTAATCCTCGAGGTACTTTCTGTATAACCATCTAAGTACAATTTATGCAACGGGTGATACGTCATCCCCCACTAAAATCCCGCCAATTGTAAATTGAGCACCTACGCCCACACCAGGAGGTCGCACAGAACAGCTTGTGTGTAAGTGCATGTCACACAAAATAAATGCTTCACAACATGCAATTCCAAAAAATATGATTGTGAAGCAGCTCCCAACATTCTGACCAGATGTATGTTGTGACATACCATACACTGCACTCTAACTCCTGCTAAGGGATGGTTTGCGCTACATCCAGGACGCTACAGTATAGACTAACGTTAGCTGGCTTGTATACATGGCAAGGGCGGGGACAGGGGATATGCTTGCACTTATGGAATCTGCAGGGCTCTTGCATGTGAGAATTGAGCCTGAAAGATAGCCAGACATGGTACACGGCATGGGATAGGGGCGCTCTTGGTAAACCTTGTTCCCATACCTACTACTGGGGCAACCCCCTTGTTCAAGAAATGTGGTGCGGTGGATATGGAGCAAGCGCTCCTGGCGCTTTGTGTCAGGCAGCAGACTAACAATCTCTGGCACAAGGGTGGCCAAGCCTGCCTGCACTATATGATAGTGAAAGTCTTCAGCGGAAAGGTCTCCTTTGTAAAAGGCACCTGCATCTGCTCTGAAAGCCGCAAAAGCATCCGAATCCAACCGTGCCTTAACTTTGTCCAGCAGCTCCTGTACAGGGATAGAGACATTCTCTTATATTCTTGGGCCTGTGGTAGTTATGATGCGTCAGCTTGGACAAGGCCAGATTGTCCGAGACCCATTAACCGCTTGCCTAAGATCACACCATGTTCAGCCCAACTTCATTATTCAGTTAGGGAAGAAATGTTACAGGTACTAGAAGTCGCCCTTCACCATCCTAATCAAAAGTCTCCAACATGCATTGTGCCTTCCATCTCATCAAGCGAATAGGGCACACACGTCTTTTGAAGTCAAAAGAGCAGCCAGCACAGGGCACCATCCCTAATTGCCCAACCATTTGTCCACTGGAGGCGCTGCCTCTCGTCAATTCAGCACCGTTGACACACACTTAAACCAGGCACACCCCAGTAGGAGGCCCTCCTTGGGTATCCACATGACCACTTTCTACATCTCACACCATGAAACCAAGAGAGAGTCAGGGCATAGCAGACATTGGCCAAAATCGCAACATGCCTTGTTAGCTGTCTTAAAACCCTGTGAGACGTTATCTGTACTGGATGGACCTGCCCCAGATGAGCCATTCTGCATCTGCTGCTTGCCAACTCTTTTTGGGGTTGTCATCAACGTAGGCAGTGCCGGGAACTCCTCTGAAGTAGGGATCTTTGGCCCTGCGTTCATCCACAATTTTGGCTCTCACTTTCTTCAGCAATCCACATAGCGTTACGTCTCTGCACATCAAAAAAGGCGACACGAATGGGATGAAAAACACAAAACAAATGAATCGGACAGAAAGAGAGGGATGCGGGGGGCGAGGGAGGAGAGAAAGAGGGAAAGTGGACGGGGGGAGAAGGAGAGGGAGAGGAGGGTCCCCCACCTAGTGCTTCCTCTTCCTCCTACCCCAC
>KV908584.1:96689-111689 GCA_002005505.1 Botryococcus braunii | reverse complement strand
TTATGATGCCTCAACTCTGCTTCTGCAGCGAATACGATAAATCTGGCATCCCGGCAGTTTGGGTGCTCGCATAAGTGATGGTCAGCCCGAAAATGACCTGCAAAACAGCCTTCACACATTATGGAATCTTAACGATAATATACAGCACCCCCACAAAAGATTCTTGCACTACTTTCTTTAAAACATATCCACACAAATTCACTCAACAGGTCTCTGCGCACCCCACCAAGACGCCCCTGCCTGTGCTCTATACTCTCCCCTCCCCTTCCTCTCCTCTATCTCCTCTGGACAAGCAATTTCAGCAACAGCTCAAGTGTGCACACCCCAAGCTTCCACTGATGCATTCACTTCCGCTTTGACAAACATGCCCATCCTTCACACAATCCTATTGCCTTGCAAACACCATATCTTCTCAAACTAAAGGGTTATCTGATGTGAACAAGCCCCTACCCTCCAACTCAGAATAGTCTCGGTAGTACAGATACTTGTCAGGACGACTTCTGCGGCAGAGAAAACAAGTTTCATGGGAGTGCTGCATGTGCGTGAACATCTCATTATCCCCATAAAAGCGCTTCCGACAGAACCTGCCCAAACAAAACCGTCAGCTGCAATATTTCACTTAGAGGGTGGTAAGGTTTCCCATGCCGTACCCTCAAGCAAGGCATGTGCACAACAGTCAGCTTGGCTTCCTTGAGGCAGTCTTGCGAAATTTAATCATACCTTTTGCTTGAGTTCAACCAGACCAATATGACTCATAACCAATGAATATGGATATTGTCACTATTTTTTTGCGTATATTCACAGAGAGCTCGAGATCCGTGGGTTGGGACCTGGGGAGGTTTTCTCATGGACTGACACCAACTCAACAGAACTAGCTGCCACATACGGTGGGTACTGGGTCTATAAACGATAGAGGCTCATCCTTACTCACATTGCAGTAAGGGTGGATCAGAGAATTTTTCTTATGGTTATGGGGCGTGGCCTCAGTACTTTCCCGTGACATGACCCTTCACGATAGTGGTTCCTCATAATTTAAAATCACAAATGCATCACTAACAAGGCAATGCAGCAATGTTATTCAGCTACGGGCAAGGATCCATCTGAACATACTTGCAGAGCGGGTGGCCTTTGAAACTGCTCTCTGATAAGGGCCCCGTCACATCTCCAGACTTCTGATGCCTGTCCAATTCCTGTTTGCTATATAGGATTTGCTCTGCAACAAAAACCTGCACAAAAGTGTTCCCCTCCCATAAGAGAGACTTCTCAGACATGAAGACATTATGGCATTACGCTGATGTCCAGAGCACCCCAACGCAAGATTTAGAATTCAGGCTTCTTGAATTTGTAGATGAATATCCCCACGCAGCAGGTATGGGATACTTTTTCATGGCAAACAAGGCATAAAACATGACAAGGATTGCAAGTTTTGGGACATTCTCAGAACAAATAAATAAAACACACACACACACACACACACACACACACACACACACACACACACACACACACACACACACACACACACACACACACACACCACACAAACCATCAAATAAACAAACCCTTCCCCCCCCCAAAAAAAAAAAAAAAAAAAAAAAAAAAAAAAACACTAAGGGTTGCCGCACCTTCCTCCCCTCCAGACAGATGTCACAGAACTGCAGCTGCATTTCCTGCTGGAGATACTTTTTGAGGTCTTGTAAAGTTGCAAATTTTGGTGGTTGATCTATCTTCCTCCCGTCTTTTGTCTCACACAACACTGGGTGTGTGAAACTGCAAAGCTTCCTGCCAAAAGAAAGGATTCATAAGAGGCAAACACGAAGAAGAAAGTGTACTGAGAAGCACACGTCAGGCAATGCATTTTTCTCAACAAGAGATGGACATGGCATTACCCCTATCACAGCCACACAAAGTAAGGCATGACAGTCCTGGAAAGATGAAAGAAAGGGGTGTGGCATTGGGAGGGAACAATAGCAAGATACCTACCCAGGTTACCCAAACCTGTTGAGAGACACATCCAACATTGTGGTTAATGAAGTGCTGCACTCCATTGATTCACAAAAGAAAGGCAGGGAAGAAAACGTAATGGAGGAGGGGACAAGGAGGGCAAAGTGAGGGAAATATGAAAAAGAAAATCAGATGAAGCATGTGGCAAAATCATGTACTTGTGTCATCAACTAACACTATGTATGTCTACAATAGATGGTTGCATCCTTTTCTGAGTACAATATCGATGTCGTGCAGTATTCACCCCTAAGGGCAAATTTATTAGTTTGACCTATTAAGTTATTTGAAGTGATTACCTGTCTGACAAAACGGAGCATGGGTATAAGTTCTTCGAAATGCTTATCAAGGGCCCAAGTATTGTTTATTAGATTTGTTGTGCCACTTCTCGACAAATATAATAATAGACTTCCTTAAAGATCACAACACTAAAAATAGAAGTATGGGAATCATACAATAGTTATGCTCGTAAAATTGGGACATTTACTACTTGTGAGTACCAATTTAGCCACTTTGGGCATACATATCACAAGCACTGCAATGGACCATGCACTGAGACAACACATAGAAGGACCAATGACATGACTAGGGCAAGGCCTACTAAACATCTAAGAACTTACTTAGTTTCGTTAAAATGATCTCTGTCATCAAAATATATGCGGGCTGCCGGAAGGTACAAAAGTTCGCCCTCCTTAGTTTGTGCCTGAGAAAATTACACATCCTCAGGCAACCTCAGAAAAGTTCAAAGACAAAAGACCCGATAACAGCTGTGTCAACAAGACGACATAAACAAGTAAACCCATTCAATCTCCTCAGGAACATATGCGTTAATTAAATGTCAGCATTTTCATTGAATGATTTGGACACTCCAGCACCTTAGAGTAGATAGTTTTGTAATAACAGAAGAAAGTAACACTGGTTCCAGGAAATGCAGAATTGCTTTTTCCAAGTGACCATGACCGAATGTACCAAATGAAGATTGCAAAAAACAGATTGGTAAATGTGTTTAACAATTCTATCTCAATTTTCTAGTTGTGCTTCATACAGGTCAGTAATTCTGCTCCCCAGCCCCACTCTCATTCAGAGCACATCAGCAAGGATAGCCACAAAATGTCCACACCCTCTGACACCTTTACAGATTTTGCGCAGGACGTTTTCGAAGTGGAGCTAACTCTGATTGCCAAAGCGGCGCAGAAAGCAAAGCTATGGATGGCCCAAACTTAAAGGGACATTCACGGCATACCTTCAATGTATTGAAGTACTCCGGCGGCTTGATGACCGTAAACGTTCCCATAAACTTTGTTGCAATAACCGCAGTATGTTGTGCTTGGCAAATGACACAGCGTTGGTCATTAAGGACAGCTCTGAGGCGGACAACACACTTGGAGCAGGCCTCTTTGTGGCCACAGGGCCCGTAGGCTGTCCACTCAAGTGGTTCCGCACAGACTGCACAACAATCTTCCATATCTCTGGGACAGGATGACCCTTTAAATTCCACGGATAGGAGGCACGTAAGTGTTGCTCGAGCACGAAAAAAAAGAGTGCAAGACTCCCTAATCTCGAAAAATCCGCAATTTAACTGTCACACCATCAATGGAACTCCTGCGATCTACCTGATTCCCGATCGAAGCACACGGTCACTGTCGGTATTTTCAGTTGTACGGGAGAAGGTACGAGAAAGAATCATTGTAGGAGTTGCTCCCGTAAAAGCAGCGCATTGCCAAATGCAGAAACTTACTTTTGTGTGATTAACACTTGAAAGGGTGTTGATTGTGGGCCTGTCTCTTCGAGTAGCATGGAGGTCGCAGCTGCCGGACCCTTTCCTCAGCTTGCCGGCCCTTTCCGGGCACCTGTGCCAGGACGATTGTATTGTAAATGTCCATGCCCTTGGACTCAAAGGTTTAGACCTACTGCATTCCCAAGGTAGGAAGATTTGATTGTTGAGTTTGAGAATGTGGGGTGGGCGGGGGCTTACCTGGTTTGCCGTTGGCGGGTTTTCCACGAGCGTTTCCCCATAGTCAGAGTGTAAGAAGAATAAATGGACGATTGCTTTCAATAGGAATCAAGCGTGCTGAGGTGAACGCAATTTATTCTCGAGGTTGGCCGTTGGTTGTTTAGGAGGAACGCAATCCCTAACATGACTGAGGTGTTCTTTCAAAGCAAATGTCTATATAAGATATTGTGTTATAAACAATAGAGCTCTATCAGCTGAAGTGCATGAAAGAAGTAATTACCTGGGTCTTTTAGGTAAGCTTCACTACAAGATTCCTGACGACTTGTCCCTTCACCAGGTCCAGGTTTACATTTTCAAGGACGTGCCAACCACCTGCTGCTGTCCCAACAAGCAGAGAAGCTGTAGTCAGGTGGGGCACCTGATGATGACTGTTTCGAGGGCTATGCCTTGCCGCGTTGTTTGGAGGGCTGCCCCTTATTTGCTAAATTGGCATATGTTTTGTTCTACAGTATCCTCAAGTCAGGAGTGTGGTTGTACCCTTTCAAGACGACTGGTTTGTTACAGGGGTTCAAACTCCAAGCCATCAGTTGACGACGGCTGTCAAATATTTGTTGATGAAGATGGTGAGATAATTGAGGTAGGTGCTTACATTCTGTTTGCTGCTGCTGACTTCTGTAGGCTCCTTGCACAATGTTATTATTGTTCAGCTCCCCTGCCCCCCCTCCACCTTGGCTCTTTCCTCATTCCCCATATCTTTGTTCTTCCCCTTTCGATGGTGGAAATGGGAATGCTGAATCTACCATATGCTGCACACTGGCAAGTTTGGGGTGTGCGTCCTGGTGATACAGGTCATGTGCTGCGATTATGGTTTTCGGTCTGGGTTTGGCAGGCTTTACCAAGGAGGAGATGGAGAAATCCCGGCCAACTTTCTGACTCTGGTATCTAAGTCACCTCTGAAGCCTGTAATGGTGCTGAGTCGAGTTTCGTTTTGCCTCCATATCATTTCTTGCACATCCAAGGCCAGGAGCTGCTGCTTTGTCAAGTGTTTAGATATTCGGGGCATCTTGCAAGGCGTGGTGTGGGTTCAATGGTTCTCGTTTGTCTGCTTTAAAGGCCTTAGAGCATAGATTTTGCAATGCGGTCGTGTTAAATTGGTTTTGCAGCTCGACAGAAGTGTGGTGCTTGTATCGAGCTTCAGGAACCAAATCTGGAAGGGTCTTTAGTCCAATTTTTTGTAATGGGTCTCCTCCTTTTGTCCGTGCAGGGTTTCCAAAATTTTGCCAAGGAGTATGCACAGCTTCGAAGATCCTTCCGTTTTAATGAGTACAGGGAAATTGCAAGAGCCAACCCCCCAAGAGACCCGATCTCAAAGGTTGGTCCATTGTTCATAACCTGGCATGATCATTAGCTCTTGGCATGTTGACCGTAGACAGAATTATGTCAATTGTTCTTTTTCCTGGCCCCCCGCCCGGGGGGGGGGGGGGGGGCATAGCTACTGCGCATCAGCACATAGTAAGCTGTTCTCCTAACTTCGTCTTCCCACCTTCGTGGCCGTGTGGCACAGTTGCACGTCATGTTGGTTGGAGAACTGGTCCAGGAGTCACCCTACCAACCTGCCAGCTTGAATCTTTAGCGCACTACTTTTACCCAAGGAGCTGTTGATAGTTGCTGGGAAGTTGGCCCTCCGAGTGGACGGGTGCGTGTGCCTGTTTTGGGGGCGCGTATGTGTGGGTGCAAGGGGGGTGGTAGGTGTGCGAGTGCCCGCGTGCTTGTCCCACCGTAAGAGGCATACGTAGAAATGTGCCAGCACCCAATGCTTGCATTTGTATTCCTCCACCTAAACCCGCTGTTGAACCCCTCCGGGCTGGCACAAGATCTTTGACTCTTATTTAATTAGACTTCTTTTGACATGCATGCAGGCTGCGGCATGGCTTGGGAAGAAAGTTGTTGTTTACTTCAGCAAGATAGACACCCAATTGGAGGATGCTGGCGTGTTCAAGAAGTTGGAACCAAACCCTTTGCCAGAATCAGTCCTTGACGGTGATGGGGGCCTTCTCGATGAGTGTGCAGAGGTATTTTTGCATAGCGTTCCTCGGCTTCTTTGAATTCTTGTGCAGAACAATAGCATCTAATGGTTTTGAGTCCATTTCACTGGTCTCCGCCTTGGGGAAGAGGTCAATTGACATTCTTAGGACGCGTCCTTTTTTTTTTGCTCTGCTAGCAAGTTGTGACTGTCATGTCCATGCCCGTCCTGGTGGAGTGGATTATCTCACATTAGGCAATGCAATTTGTGAGTTTGGCACGCCTGTTCCAATTTGGCGGCTTGAGTCCTTTGGTTGAGGTGAAACAAGGTTGTTGGTCACTTGATATTACACAATATCAAGTATGTGTATGTGTATGTGTGGTTAGTAGGGGCCATGAGTGCCCATCAAAGGATCACAAGAAAGTTTTGTGGTAACCGTCATGATAACTTCTTGCTTTGGCAGATCCGAGACAAGCTTAAAAACTTAAGACTGAATGACAAGGACGTGTGGAAGCGGGAGGAGGCTCGGAATGGCGATCCGGAGCGCATCCGTCCTCCTGTTGTGATCAAGGTTGCATACCTGGGTCTGTGCTGGATGTTGGATGTGGTATTTGCCAATCGGCCAATTCAGCGCTTCTGGTTCTTGGAAACAGTGGCACGGATGCCTTACTTCTCATATATATCCATGTTGCATCTCTATGAAAGTTTGGGCTGGTGGCGAGCTGGGGCTGAGCTTCGCAAGGTTTGCCTTGCCCATCGCTTTCCTCTTCAATACTTGAGAGAAGCCTGGGCACAAGATTCTTTTGCCACCCCATGGTCCCACCGTTTCCCCCACACTGCCTGCCTGTCTTCTCTCTCTGTCATTCCCTCCCTCCTCCCCTCCGCCTTTCTTTACCCCTCCCCCCCCCTTTCTCGCTCCCCCTCCCCCCCCCCCCGGCCCGTCTCTCTTCCCGTCCTCCCATTTCTCTCTCAACCCACCTCCCCCTCCGTTCCCCCTTCTCACCTCTCCTTGTCCCCCCCCCCCCCGCTTCTCTCTCTCTCTCTCTCTCTCTCTCTCTCTCTCTCTCTCTCTCTCTCTCTCTCTCTCTCTCTCTCTCTCTCTCTCTCTCTCTCTCTCTCTCTCTCTCTCTCTCTCTCTCTCTCTCTCTCCCTCCCTCCCTCCCTTTCTCTCTCCATGTGTGTGTGTGTGGGGGCTGTGTGAGTATGTATGTCTGCCATGTATGTAGTTGTCTCTCGCTCGCTTTGCCGCTGCCTCTTTCCCTTTCCTTGCAAGGTCCCCCGTCCCTAAGGGGTCTGACTCCTTTCTTGTGCTCCTGCTTTCGCTGTCCCGCCCATCCCTCCTATCTTTCTTCTTGCCCTGCGTCACCCTTACCCCACACGCATTAGCTCCCAGAAAACGCCTAGAGCGCAAAGGGGGAGCTGTAAAAAAACTGCGTGTATGTTTCTTTTGCCAGTGGTAGGAAGCACTTTCTCTAAAACTTCTTGCGCCTGGTGAGTTCTTGTTGGGAAGAAACTATGGTACTCAAGAGAGGAATTGTAGTGTTATAGAGTTACATGGTATTCTGGGCCATCCCTTGACTGACTCAGATCATGCTGCTTTGGGAGTTTTAGCTTCTTGCCCATTTCTGTTGTTTGGAACTCATGCCTATAGGCTGCAGATCCCCTGGCACAGTACCGGTAATGGGTGTCCTGGGCGCCCAATGTGATGCAGCAAGGCTTACTTTTGAAAACAGATTTTGTTCGCTTTGCAGATTCACTTTGCAGAAGAATGGAATGAATTGCATCATCTTCAGATTATGGAGGCCCTTGGAGGGGATCAATTATGGATAGATCGATTTTTAGCCCAGCATGCAGCCATTGTGTATTACTGGGTTTTGATCCTCTTCTTCCTTATCTCTCCATCCCAATCATACGGTTTTTCTGAGCTGATTGAGGTAAGTCTTCCGTCTCTCATGCGCTCCCTCATAAGGATCGGGGAGGGTTTGGCAGCCATTTAGCTTATGTAGCACAGTGACAGTTGCATGTTTGGGCCCTGGGGAAGGGGCGGGGATTACGGTAAAATATGGGGGCGAGTGAGCTGCCAGAAGGCTAAAATCAACGAATGCGAGGTTTATCTTTGCATGAGGAGCCCTTCTGGTGGTTCTAGTATTTAGGAATTTCATCTTGCTAGCCTCTGTGGAATGAAGTACCTTTGTGATAAGGCAGCTTCCACTTTTTGTTGATTGAGAAGTTCCATAGGCATAGCATGTAAGCCGCATCTACACGATGGTCTTTCTGTGGTCAACCTTCACCTAGTGCATTGGAATCCTTCGGTTGTGCGCTTCTTATTGTTTCGGTTACAAAGTTAAGGGCTATATAATCTGGAAGTTTGTTGTAGATGAGGGGCATGCGACTTGAATTTCATTAAAGAAAAGAAGGCAACATCACAGAAACATTTAGTTGCTGGGGTGAAAAGGGCCCTCACATCTGGTTTTGTGTTAGACCCGTGGACCGTAGTTTGTCCAAGGTTGTCTTTTTGTTTTGATCAGAGCTAAACAGCAGATGGTCTTCTGTTCCCCCCCCCCCCCACCCCAACAAAAAATATAATATGAAGGTTAGAATGAATATGAGTATGAACACAGAATCTGACATGGAGACACGCATGCATAATCATGTCATATTTGATGCTGCTTTTGTTCTCACGGACAGATTACTTCACATATTCGGTTGGTGGCCTCAGAAAGTAGTAGCTTTGTCTCGGACATGTGGAACAGAGCCACCTGGCAGTTTCAGCTGCCCCAACCCTACTCTCTAAAAGTCGGCCAAAAGTTTCCTGAGAATAATATCATCCGTGCTTCAGCAAAGTCAATGCAGCTTCAGGTGTTTTACATACCATGTGGACAGAGAAAAGTGTCCCATTCAGATGGGTGGCTGAGCATCGCTGCATAGTTGTAAAACGATTTAGGCACTTACCAACAGGACCAACAGGAGGAAGTAAAGGGGGGTGGGGAGAACTGCAGACTCATGCTGTGGACACCTATGGGCAATTTGTGGATGAGAATGAGGAGCTGCTGAAGTCTCTGCCACCACCTCGCGTTGCGTTGGAATACTACAAGGCCGGAGACATGTACCTGTACGATGAGCTGCAAACGGCAAGCCGAGATTCGCTTCGCAGACCGCCTTGCAGGTGTGCCTCCATTTGGTCCCTTTGTACCACAGTATCTACTGAGTATTCATGAGGGCCTGGAAGGATAGGCGTTTCCTTGTCAGCTTGCTAGTCATGGCTTTTTTTAATAAAAGGCATATTGACTAAGTATGTCTGGCACTTCAATTCATGGGTGCTGTAGTAAGCGCGCTCAAACATGTGGTTGTCCTCCAGCAAGCACAAGCTGGGACGATTCAAAGGCATCACCCTCATGCTGCTATGGTTTTGTGGGGAATCTTGAGGATGTGAGTGTAAATGCTATGTTCGTGGTGAGCTTCGGAAGGAGATGTATATGAAATTTGGTTGGTCTTGGTAGACGCAAACTTTATGGTGGACATTTCAATCTTGGAGTTCCACCAAGGTACGAACAGTACTCGTGCATTTAGAAACATCCATAATTGCAAATCCCAGAAAGGCCCCTGTGATGGAGGTTCCTTGCTGGATTTGCAGGAACCTGTATGATGTCTTCTGCAACATCCGGGATGATGAGTTAGAGCATGTGAAGACCATGAAGGCATGCCGCGATTATAGCATAACAGATGACCTGGCAGCAAGGCGGTTGACCTCCAGCTTCCAATCAGCGGGCTCCCTGGATTCTATGGCTATGACCACTGGCAACGGTAATGGGTCTAGTAATGGGAATGGCCCTGCAGCAGCGTCAGCAGCTGTTCCAACAGATGGAGATATTAAGACCATGGACAAAACTCAATTGTCTTGATTTGCATTATCTACACCTCTTTATCCCAGTTATCGGGTGTCACTTTGCTGCCTATCATAGTCTTTCCTGTCATGACCTTCATTCGGCAGTCAACCAGATTTTCATAGAGTCCCGGTTTTTGTGAGGTCTTAGTACTTTTGTGGCAGAAAAATTTTGATCAACGAGCTTCGGTTGTGGCTCTCGCACATGGTGTTCATCTGGGCTACGTTCATCCCCACCCCAGTTTTAAGAGCCGTCGCAAAAAAAGAAATGAGCTCAGCGCAATTGTCGAACTTTTTTAAACAGAGACATGGCCCTGGCCAGTGGCTCATTTCTGCGAGCACTCAGCCTCACTTGTTCCGTACTTTAAATTTGTAAGTGGGTACTGCCCTGAGTGTTTTCAGTGTCACGTGAAAGGTTCTATTTACTACCATAGAGTCTGCTTCGCCGTTTTATACAAGCCTGATTGGAAGATATCCGAGGAAAGTGTGTTGGGACAGCCTTGATCTGGAGACTAAAATTCGAGTGTTGCTCTTCAACTTGTGCTGCCTGCTGTACCACTTGTCCAGTTCTACTTTTGTATATTTGTTTAGAAGTACCCCTTTTTAGATTTTTGGGGGGTACCTGTGGAAGGATGATTGGGCTCCACTCCAGTAATGCACCTGGCGAAGATGTGGTTCCAGGCTCCAGGTCTGGAATTTGTTGTTGACAACAAATTCCAAACACGAGATGGATTATGCAAGTTTATTAAGCATAAGGAGAGGCCCTTTCAAGTGAGGGACAGGTTCGTGCTGATTGGATAGCGTACTAATATTGTGTGTACAGGTAGATGCTTGTTAGGCCTGGACAGCATGATACATGGCTGACACATGAGGCCCCTAACACCACGGGCCTCTGTCCCGTCATATGCTGGGGAAGACGACTTCAGTAATGTTGCTGGCTGTTGTAAATGGTCCATTGGTGGACTCTGTAGCACTTTGATCGCGTGATGCTGGAGGGACTTGATTTGGCAGAGGCGGTACAATGGGACAGGCCACTTGGCTTTTCTGGCTACGTTTAAACTGAGCGGGAGCATCCCGACCCTATAGATGCAATGCTGATTCATTGATATTGGTTGCGCCAATGGTGTGTGTTTGCAATTGAAGTTATTCGAGAATTCATCGGCTGGCCTGGTTTTGTTGTGACAGTTCTGGTTTGTAGAGTTACTGAGTGCTCCGATTTTCTACTGCAACTTCTCGAATCAGTCGTGCGGATCGAACAGTACGAGGATGGATGGGTAACAGGAACTAGTCTGCCTTCCATTGAGGACGCATCGTTACTGCTGTGTGCAAACCTGGCCCCCCGGGGGGGGGGGGGGGGCGTGCGCTTCTTGCGCGTGCACGCGCGCGCGCGCGTGTGTGTGTGTGTGTGTGTGTGTGTGTGTGTCCCCGCCCGGGGGGGGGGGGGGGGGGGCAACAATGTGACTTATCATGAACGTGCTGTAGAGAAGTGATTGCACTGGCCTCAATGTTTTACATGCCAACTGCCATCTCAATTGGTGATTAGCCCTCCCACCTGTTGGTACTGCAGAGAGCCTGGAGGCTCCCAGACTCTAATTTCAGCAGGCATTCTAACGCCTCACTAGGAGTGTGACCAGATGGCCAACACATTGGGATAGGGCGCACAAGGAATGCTTCTCTGCTTGTGCAGCATAATATGATTGCGAAATCAGCGCCTGCCAAAGAACACCTTGACTATTGAGAGATACTCAATTTATGCATTTGATTTTCGGGCAAATGGGCTGTAAAGGGCAAAATTTTGGCATCACCGTGAGAAGTCTGTTGCGGGATGTCAAATGTATTCTTAAATCTACAAATTAGACATCAGCATATAGGGGCCTCCCTTGAGGTGTCCGTGATCCTATCCTAATGAGCTGACTATAGTAAGATCAGGGACTATCTAGGCATTTCATTCGAGGATCAGACACAACCCTACGCCTATCCGCCTAGGATCAGCCACAACCCTTATCTCTCCCCCCTCTCCTCTCTCTCTCTCTCTCTCTCTCTCTCTCTCTCTCTCTCTCTCTCTCTCTCTCTCTCTCTCTCTCTCTCTCTCTCTCTCTCTCTCTCTCTCTCTCCCCCCCCCCTCCCTCTGCGCGTCATGTGGTTGCCTCCGCACCGACTCCGTACTCAATTGGTTGTTGCAACCTTGCCTTTTGTCGCATGTCTCCCTCCCCTTCCCACTTCCTTTTCTTCGTTGCTAATTTCCCCCCTCCCCCCTTCTTCCGTTCCTGGCCTGTTTCTTCCCCCTTTCCCTGCCATATCGCTAAGTATGTTTCACCGTCACGTCTGTCCGTTAGTGCTGGCAAATCCTACGGAAGTCCGTGCAATGCCTATGGATTTGCTACGGATTGACGGATCGTGATTCCATAAATTATGGGAAAGGGCCGAAAAGTGTCAGGTATACCTACGTAGCTTTTCTAATGCCATTTGGGACTTTGTGCGAACTTTGAAAAGCTCATTAAAATCTTTTTGAGTCTATATAGTTGAGTACACTTATATATAAGATCTGTGGTGAAATTAAAGCAGCAACTCCTGTAAAAATTCAGCACTGCATTGCACAATTGTACACTGCACCGCACCGGTACATCTGTACCGCACCGTACACTGCACCGCACCGATAGATCTGTACTGCAACTACGTAGATTAATTCGTAACGGGGCAATATTAGTAATCTTATTACATTCGAATTTTTGCTATGATCGGCAGTTCTGTAGAAACTCCAATTCGTAGAATGGCCAACATCCATGGCCCCTAGATTCCGTGTACCCGCATGTGGCACATATGTGGTATATATACATTTGGTTTGCAGTCATGATACGCTTCACTTTTTACTCTAGAAGATTCCTGCCACGGCCAGCTGGGCCCTTTTGCTCTATATGCTCAAGAGAGATATTTAGTTGTTCCTGACAACCCAGAACCCTCGCCCCTTTGAGATGTGTTAACAGTAAAGTCACTAGGACACTGGCAAGCAGCATGGAGTGGCCACGGCGGTCTACGTATACAGGAGAGGAAATTTCCTTTAAAGGGGAGTTATGGTGGGGACGATCATGTGAAAGCTCCAAGCTGTCCCTATGCAAATGTTTTGTGGACAGAAGACCCATTCATTCTCCCAGAGAAGAAAGAAGACCGTTAACGAAAGAAGAACATTCTTGAAATCCGATATTGCCAATCTTCCTGTTGCCAATTAGAGGTTTGGCACAAGAACAACTAAAATATGCATGACAGTCGCCAATCTTCTTTTGCCGACCAGAGGTTTTAGCACAAAAAATGGATTAACGTATCATTGTGAGCGCACATGACAACTGCGTGATTCGAACACGCGCCCTTTCGGACCAGCGCCTGAAGCTGGCGCCTTAGACCGCTCGGCCAAGTTGCCAATTCGCCATGTTCCAGAAGTGAGTTTCTTAGCAATATAGCACCGTCTGGCTACCCACATAAGTTCCCGAAATTCCCGGAACTTTTTGGCCGTCTGTATTTATTCAAGGTTTCTACAACGAAGAATATGAGCGAAGATATAATTTTAAGCTCAGAATTTATGATTTTGCGTCAGGTTACGTCGCAGAACGCCAAAGGCAACGGACGGAGGCGGCCCTTCGAGAAGGGAAAACTGTGGCTTACAATTGAAAAAAAGGGAACAAAAAGGTTCTTGACCAAGTAAATGCCAATTGGGGTTTTAGTAGGTTCCTACAAACGATAACGACATATCCAAAAAGGGGCCGGCCGACGTCCCTCCTGCTTCATACCGTTCGGTAGAATACTGCGCAGAATGTATAAGGAAAGTAGACGTTTAGACATTTCCGAAAATGTACCACCTGGTTTACTAAGGAGTCCATCTGACGAAGCAGACATGTCTAAGTGTCAGACTCGGCCTTTAGTGGACTCTAGTCCAATCGTCTCCGCTCAGACCTGATACGCACAACACTACGATAATGGTATGTAGCTTTTGTTCACACTGAACACTGTTAAGAGATGTCAGAAATTATTATAGACGTACACCTGTAGCCACAGCAACCTATAGGTACCATACTCGTAGGTTCTAACGGTTAATGTATGTATAAACAGGTGTTCGCCATTCTTCAAAGTGATTAACTCCGCTGGAGGACTGGTTTCCCCCCCCCCCCCCCCCCCCCCCCCCCCCCCCCCCCCCCCCCCCCCCCCCCCCCCCCCCCCCCCCCCCCCCCCCCCCCCCCCCCCCCCCCCCCCCCCCCCCCCCCCCCCCCCCCCACACCACACCACATGTGTACATTTGTGTGTGTATACACACACATGTACATGTACATGTGTGTGTGTGTGTACACACTAGTGGAAAAGACATACACACACACACACACACACACACACACACACACACACACACACACACACACACACACACACACACACACACTCACACACACTCACACACACACATCACACACACACACACACATCACACCACACATCACACCACACACACACACACACACACACACACACACACACACACACACCACGCTCACTCACTCCCCCCCCTCTCTCTCTCTCACACACACACACATACACACACACACACACACACACACACACACACACACATACACACACACACACACACACACACACACACACACACACACACACACATACACACGCGCGCCCGTGGACACAGGCGGACACACACATGCACGCACACACACCCACCCACACACACACACACACACACACACACACACACACACAAAGCACAAACACAAACACAAACACATACACACACACACACACACACACACACACACACCACACACACACACACACACACACACACACACACACACACTCTTCATGCTGATTTTTTTATGAGTAGAGCAATTGAAGGTTCAGAAGGGTAGGATTCTTGAGATGGAGGCACTTCATGATGCTTGCACGGAAATCTGTTACATTATGTATTCTTGTTGCTGCCGACTAGGGGCACACCCTTGAGGTACGCTACAACCTAGTATCACGTGCAGCCGTACACATACACGAGGCCTTATCCAGAAGGACCTCGATAGCACGGATCCGACCCGAGCACTTAGCCGATTCGATCTTAGTCACTGTTACAACCTCCCCCACCTTAACTGT
>KV908584.1:86689-91689 GCA_002005505.1 Botryococcus braunii | reverse complement strand
GTATGCTCGAGATGGCTTTTATAGTTACAAATGCCGAGCTAATTTGCAGCTGTATATCGTTGAAGATGTTCTTCTCACACCCTGCCCTCCCCCCCCTCCGGGCGCCCTCCCTCCCTTCCCCCCTTCCCCCCCCCCCCTTTCTCCCTCTCTCTTCCCCCCCCCCCTCTCTCCCCCCCTTCTCCCCCCCTCCCTCTCTCTCTCTCTCTCTCTCTCTCTCTCTCTCTCTCTCTCTCTCTCTCTCTCTCTCTCTCTCTCTCTCTCTCTCTCTCTCTCTCTCTCTCTCCCCCCCCCCCCTCTCTCTCTCTCTCTCTCTCTCTCTCTCTCTCTCTCTCTCTCTCTCTCTCTCTCTCTCTCTCTCCCTCTCTCCCCCCCCTTCTCCCCACCCCTCTCACACACACACAAACAGACACACACACACACACACACACACACACACACACACACAAACACACACACACACACATACACACACATATGGTTTACATTCAAGCAATACCATCGAGGGTGCCCATCACACATAAACTCGCAAATCGGGCTTGACATGTGATGCAGCAGATTTTTAGTGGACGTTGACCATCTCCCAGGACCTGCGCTCCGCTCGTTTTCACGTGGGCATGCTGTACCCACCTAGCAGAAAGCCAAGTTGGGACTCTCCTCGGTTTTGAATGCCCTCGTGTTGCCCTGTGTCATGCGCTTGACCCTGCTGTATTCTCTGCGAGGAGGGCACTTGCTTATCACTTGTGCCCATCTGCACCTCAAATCAGTCAACGCGGGGATAATGCATGCAACACAGGAGTTGCAGAGGGTTCTGACTGGGGTGTCTGGAGAACAGTTGGGGGAGGGTGAGCTGGAGCTCAAGGAGAAGAGGGTGCGAGATGCCGAGACCGCGTGGGAACATGTGCGCCTTCCCTCTCAAATCCCCGCCATTCTTTCGGGTCTGCTTCACTCGTATTGTACATGGGCGCCTGTCCCTCGGCTGCTTCATTCAAGCCCGCAAGTGTTATCCAGGCTTCAATGAACAAGCCGGCATACCCAGAGGGCACTTCGCGGGGTAAATTCGCGGGCGGAAAGGTAAACAGGAAGGCAGAGACAGAAGGAGGCGGGGGGGTGGGGGCCCAATGGAGCGGGCCTGCTGAGGGGACTGGCACCAGCATGGGCTGGCTTAGGAAGCTTCATACTTGACAACATCAAGTTTCGGGCATCGAGGCTGGCCGAGCTGGGGAGAGGTGAAAGTGGTTGCCTTCTCATGGGCCAATTTTGTAATCTGGGTGGTTGGGGAGAGGCCCGGCCGACAAACCCTCCGCTCCAGGACGTCTTACAGCTTACTTAAGTTTCTAGGGGAGTACTAGAGTCCCGAAGGACACCAAGATGGAGTACAAGGTGTCCCCAGAGACACTGAGATGCAGAAATAGAGGTCCCCAGGACACCAAGTTGCAGTACACGATGTCCCCAGGGACACCCAGAAGCAAGTCTGCAGCAAGCAGCCCAGAATGGGGGGACGCACTTGGGTCGTTGAGGTCATGCACAGGGGGTGTGGCATGGCGAGGCCTTGGGGTCTGCTCGGGCGTCCATAGCTTCTGGTCCCGCCACCGACAGAGTCCTATGGCATGCCGGCAAAGTGGGCTCCTCACGCACAGAGCCGTCCCAGACAATGAGGGTCGATTAAAGACGGTCTGGGAAAGCAATAAAGTCCATGTTTGGAGCATGGAAAAAGATGCCCTGTTCAATGCAATATGAGGAGACGGATCGGGAGCATCGTCCATTCTGCTGGCTAGCGGCAGGGGCCCTCCATCTGCCTGTGCGTGCTCGGGTCTGTTTAGGAAACGCGGGGCAGCTGGGGGTGGTGCCAATCTGTAATGCCTGCCTGTCCCCCGAATTCCATCTCTGGTCTGTTTGGGATGCGCTCCCTCATGACCAGGGGAGGGAGGCAGAGGGAGGGAGGCACAGGGAGGGATTGAGGGAGGGAGGGAGCAAGGAAGGGAGGGTGCGAGGCAGGTAGGGAGGAAGGCAGAGGAGGGAGGGAGAGGGAGGGCGGGAGGGATACTGGCGAGTTACGGCAGGCAAGTCCAGCCCTCGAGCAGGCCAGAGGCATGAGTCATTGCCCTGATGAGCCCAGCCAAAGGCACCTGTTCCTCTTACAAGAGTTGGACAAAGAAGGCTTCGTCCTGTTCCATCATGAGGCTGTCTGACACGCAGGTCTTGATGCCCGTTGCCAGCTTTTGCAGCTTTTTGTGTTGGGTGCCTGCCATCGATCCGAACGCGCTTGTTAGTGTTTTGCAGCCAACAGCTTGTTTGTCAAGTGGAGGTGCGGGTGAAGGGTCTTGGGGTCCCCGGGGGCTGCAGACGCGGGAGAAAGCTGGAGGGAACGCCCCTGATGCGTCTGCCAGCGGAGGAGGCATGTTTCGAGGCCTCATCGACAGGATCATCGGCAACCTGCAGATGAACATCACAAATATCCATGTCCGATACGAGGTTGTGCCTCTGCCACCTGCTCTTTCCAGGCACATGCAGGGAGTGCAAGGCCTGATCAGGCTTGTGCAGCCCATGTCATTTATAAAAGTATTCACAAATAAAGAAATACACAAAAAAAGAGGAAAAAGGGGCCTTGAGTCATTGGAAAGTTTCCATTCATCGTGTAAGAAACACATAGCGTGGTGTTTGACGCATGGCTTGTGGATTAGATGTGTTTCACTCTCTGACCAGAGTTTGATTCCACCCCATTATATAAACTCTCCGGCAGAAGCACCTCAAGTGCTCAAAATGACGGAGAACTAGGGCGGGGGAACCCTGTGCCTATTTTGGGCAAGGCCTCCATTTGCGGCAGGGACCAAGCAGTAGCCGGAGCTGTGCCAATGGGCGGGAAAGGTTTCAAAGGTGAAGAGAATCAGCTCACCGAATGTGTTAATGGCGCTGTAGTCGTGGGTCCTCAGGCGTTTCGGATGTTGTACGAGTGGTCCTGTGGTGTCTGCCCCGCGACGGACTTTCCAAAGTTAAGTTATAAAATTAGATTCCTTTCGCTTCTTGGGTCAAGCTGACTCAGATGCAAGTGAATGGGGGGTTCGATGGGGAATTGATGGACGGTTTATTGGGTAGCTTGATGGGAGATTGATGTCGCGTGTAATGGGGAGCTTGATGGGGAGTCTAATTGGGAAGTTTGATGGAGAGTTGCTGGGGAATTATACGGGAAGTTTGATGGGGAGATTGATGGAGAAATAAGTTGAAAGCAAAATGGGGACTTTGATGGAGAGTTGCTGGGGAAGTTTGACGGGGAAATAAATTAAACGCTCAATGGGGACTTTGATGGAGAGTTGCTGGGGAAGTAAACGGGGAGTTTGATGGGGAAATAAACTAAAAGCTCGATGGGGACTTTGATGGGGAGTTGTGTGTGCTGTGGCAGGATGCGGTGAGCTACAAGCCCGCGCCCTTTGCGGTGGGCTTCACGCTGGAGGGCCTGAACGCTTTCACTGTTGATGAGAACGGCAGCGAGACCTTTGTGACGCACAACCCCCTGGACCTCTTGCGGAAGGTCCGCCCGTCACTTCGGCTCTTTTTCGTTGCTTTGGTGGGCTGCCTGCGGATGTGCTTTGTGATGTGGGAACTGACTGGACATCAGCATGGGCAGCGTGACTGCATATTGCCGTGGCAAACCGTGGGGGAAACATTGTCTGTCAGCCTGTAGGCATCCCTGGGGAAATGTAACCCCTCGGGCATTCCGCAGGGAGATGTGCCTCACGGAGCGGCGCTGTGTGTCTACTGTACAGGCGGAAGCGCTCAGGAAAGCACGGGCGGATGAGCGCGCCAGCTGGGTCAAGAGGGGGAAGATCGACACCTTCTTTTTCCCTGTGTTAGTGATGCTAAAAAGAATGGTCCTTGGAAAGCCCTCCTGATTCTAGACGAGATGTCTTAAAATCAGACTTGTGATTGGCTCATGTCATCGGTGCTTTGGCATCCTTGCCCCCTTATTTAAATTTGACAAAATAAAATTAGGGGGGGGGGGGGGGAAGGGCAAAAAAAGGGAAAGTAAACGCGAAATATTCCTCTCCCTTCTCCCCCCTTCCCCTTTGCCCCGTCTCGAGCAGTCCGCAAAACGACATCACCAGACACACTGGGGGCACACAGCACAGGCCCTGGACAGGTGCGGGGCTGCGGCTCTGCAAGGGTGCGGACTCCGAAAGATGCCAAGTGTCCGAGACAAGTCACGTGTCTGAAGCTGTGAGGACGGTGTGCAGGCGTCCCAGCTGCGGCGTCTGGCGCTCTACTTCGATGTGGGAACGACACTGTGGGGGACCCGGTCAGCGGCAGACTGGCAGGCCATGACGCGGGAGCAGTGGGACGCCCTGTTTGAGCGCGGCATTGCGCAGAGCGCCCCGGGGAGCCCGACGCTGCAAAAGGCGGTTGCGGCAGTGACAGCCGTTCCCGCTGACCCCTTGCACCGCACGTATGTGCTGAAACCCGTCGATGGCCGCCTGCGGTACCTGCGGCGTGGGCGGGACGCCCGCAAGACCGAGAAAGAAGCGGTACAGGAGATGGACCTTGAGCTGGAGACCATCAGCCTCCACATATCGAGTGCGGTGCCCCGACAGTGCCTAATCTGGCTCTCAGACCCTCTCCACATGCCAAGGGGTCATCCAGAAGGGCCAATGGGAGCTTGTCCAAGGAGAAGGGGCTCTTTGGAATTCTGGCTTGCGTAGAAATTGCTGCAAGCGCGTGCGTTAGTGCGCAACCGCGGAGGGGAAACAATGTTTTCCCCACAATCTCCCGTTAAATGTGTTTATATGAATCGAGAGCACTACCACACCTGGTTACTGAATGGATTGAGGATGCTACCACAGCTGATCACTGCTGTGAAAAACTCACAGGAACGGTTGGCGAGGCTGTTGCCCCCGCCCCGGGGGGGGGGGGGGGGTTGAGCCTGCTGTGAGCGTGTAGTGAAGCTTGGCAGGATGGCTGCCTGTTGTGAAATCATAGGAAGTGTTGGCACATGGTTTCCTGATGCGAAT
>KV908584.1:66689-81689 GCA_002005505.1 Botryococcus braunii | reverse complement strand
GTGTGTGTGTGTGTGTGTGTGTGTGTGTGTGTGTGTGTGTGTGTGTGTGTGTGAAGGCACGCCCGCTCATTCCGAGCTGAAGCGCACGCTTGGGCATTCGCCTGTGTGCGAACATGTATGTCTAGGCATATGTCAGTCCACACGAACCTTGAACGTGCGTGCCTTCGGCTCTAGGGGTGTGTGTGTGTGTGTGTGTGTGTGTGTGTGTGTGTGTGTGTGTGTGTGTGTGTGTGTGTGTGTGTGTGTTGTTGTTGTTGTTGTTGAGAGAGAAGGTGGGCGGGGGAGAGAAGGGGGGGGGAAGAGAGACAGAGAGGGGGGGGGGGAGAGAAGGAGACCGCTGTAAGCAAGCTCTCCCGCAAGTCGTCAATACCGGACTCTTTCTATAAGGTGGGGTGGGGATGGAGGGGCAGGGGCCAGCGGAGGGGACATGCAGCCGCTCTCTAAGGGAGAGGCAGCAACACCTGGGAACCTCTCCCCTGCAGCCTTGAAGGCTCTTGAGTTGGAGTACATTCAAAAGCCGCAGGACGGATCAGCGGATGCGGTACTGCACCTGGCCTTGGCCCCCAGCTATGTGACATATCATCGTCGCACCATCGATCGCGTCACCCACTTCTTCCACACTGAGAAGGTCTGTGCCCCGGGATTCCCCAATTGCCCCAATTGTCCTTGGGAGGAGCGTCGCCACACAGAATACTGGAAAACAGTGCCGCGTGCACAGGACACCAATACATGGCCGAGATTCTTTTGGGTGCAAAAGACGAACTTCTATACACACACTTACACACACACACACAAACACACACATACACACACACGCACGCACGCACACACACATACACACACGCGCACACACGCACGCATGCACACACACACACAAAAACACGAACACACACACACACACACACACACACACGCACGCACGCACGCACACACGCACGCATGCACACACACACACACACGCACGCATGCACACACACACACACACACATACACACACACACACACACACACACACGCACGCATGCACACACACAGCGAGAGAGAGGGAGGGGAAAGGGAGCGATAGAGGAAAGGAGAGAGGGGGGACGGATAGGGAGCGTGGGAGGGAGGGAGAGAGGAGGGGGGGGAGGGAGCGATAGAGGGAGGGAGAAAGGGGGGAGGGAGAGGGAGCGTGGGAGGGAGGGAGAGAGAGGGGGGGGAGAGACAGAGAGAAGGGGGGAAATGAAGAAAGAGAGGGAGTAGGGGATGAAGGGGCATGCGGGATGGGGGCAGGAGCTGGACCTATCAGCACTGGGGGCTCAGGCCATAGCACAAGTAGAGAGGGCCCAGAAGGCGGCACGCGAGCAGCTGGCCGCTGCTCTGAATAGGAAACCCCGCCTCATCCTGCGCCTCCAGCTGGATGCCCCCAAAATAGCCATCCCGGTCCCTGCCACTGACGGCGAGGGTGAGCCGCTTCTCCCCTTGCCACAATGCTCACTTTGACTCATTAGCAGGGGAAGGAATTCCCCAGGAAGTTTTAGTAAGCACGACTCTCGCTCTCCCTTCCCCGCCTCTGTCTCTGTCCCTCCCCCTCTCTCTGTGTCTCTCCCTCTCCCTCCCCCCTCCCCTCAACATCCTCAAGGGCGCAAAGGCCCAGCTCTTTAGCCTCCGCTTTGGAGGATGCAATGATAGGATTTTTATCTTTTGAAGTTTAGAAGAAGGTTTAGACGGAGGTTTCCTTGCCGGACCTGAACCTAGAAAGGGAGCAACCTGTGGTGAGGTACCTTCATGCCGGCTGAGTTGTTTCTTAGCTGTACATTAGCAAGGGCTGGCATGACTGTTGGCAAGGGGTGGCATGACCGTTGGCAAGGGGTGGCATGACCCAATCTGCAGACATATTTGTGGCAGCCTTGGAATTGGCGCTCCACAGAATAGTCATCACGCATTTTCAGCTCTGTATGCTCGAGTGTGTAGGTGTGATGTCGTGGGGGTCTCAAGCTGTGTGCCTCATAACTGCCTTTGAAAATGCTGCCTGGAAACAAACGACCCGCACCGCGTACAAGAGGGAGGGAGGGAGGTAGTGCAGGAATGTACGCCCGCCTGGTAACTCTTGTTTCAGCCAATGAAAGTATCGTGGGCTTCTTTACTGCAGCCACCGGAAGAATCATGGACTTACAGGGTATATTGCTTCATCGTGGGTGGACCTACACGGTACATTGCTTCATTGTGGGTGGGGATTCCTAGGCATACTCTTGTTTTGAGGTAGGGAGAAGTGTTTGTCAGCAGGAGAGCGGCAGGGGGCAAGGAGGTAAATGGGGTTGGGTCGGGAGACAGCAGGACGCCTCACCCTGGTGGCAGACTTGGGTACCTTCCTCATTGAGAGCGACGCAGAAGCTGCAAAGAAGCTGTCAGATGAAGAGGCGGCTGTGTATCAATGTGCGCGAGTCTCCCTGCGGGACATCTCTGCATATGTGGTGGATGGCGACTTCTCCTTCCGAGCCCTGGAGCGCGCTGGTGCAGATCTTTGCAATCCCTCAAACGGGGTATGTTGCCATTCTTGCGTCCTCCTACCCTTCAGCCCCTCCCTTTCTCTCCCCTCCTGGTCGCGCGCTCTCTCTCTCTCTCTCTCTCTCTCTCTCTCTCTCTCTCTCTCTCTCTCTCTCTCTCTCTCTCTCTCTCTCTCTCTCTCTCTCTCTCTCTCTCTCTCACTCTCTCTCTCTCTCCCCCCCCCCCTTCCCTGTTGTGGCATTGCCAGAGAGTGCCGAGTATTTACTCCACCCGACCCGTCGAGGGTTTGCTTGCTCGACAAATGCCTGGCTGGTTGTCATTTGGAAGTTCGCTCGAGCATTGCTTGGGGTACCTTAAAAGTAATGAGGAGGAGGAGGTCGTTGATTGTCAGCAATTATCCGGGGTTTTCCAAGTGAGGGCTCACGGCCGGTTCCCTGGAGAGACAACAGATTCCAATGGCAGCCCTGGGGGGGGGGGGGGCAGGAAACCCCACGAAGCCCGGTGACGGAAGCCATCAGTTTTGCGGTGAGGGACGCCGACGGGGTGGCCCTTGGCGGTGCCGCCCGTTTCATTCCTCTGCTGGAGCGTACTGGGGCTGAGACCTCCCTTCAGGTTTGCCCTCGTGCCCGCTCTGACGCCCTCCTTTCTTCCCCAACCCTAGCCGCCTTCCTCTGCTGTGCAGGCTGCCAGAGAGAAGGCCTAACAGTGTGCCTGCCTGTGTACTTGCAAGAGGAAAATGGTGATCATGAAAAGTTTTTTTTTGGTCCTTTTCTTTCTTCTTTTTCACATTCGTTTGGAGAATGCCACAACCTAAGGGGGGAGGGGGGGGCACCAGTCACATGAAAAGAGAAAAGAGATTGAAAGACAGATATCATTTTTTGGGGGGGAAAAGGGGGGGGGGGATGCGGTATGGAAGGTTCTGTACTGAAGGTCCAGCAGGTTCTGGGGCACCCCGTTGTGGCAGACAGAGGTTACTTCCTTCGCTCATGGTAAGCTGCGCAGGGTCCAAATGGCCGCGGTAGGTGTTGTTATGGGGTAATGACTTATCCAAAGCTGTTGTGGCGGTGTCTATGCCAAGTCGCAGGCACCACCCAGCTTTGCAGGTGGGCTGCACCTCCTGAGGTGGCTCTGCGTTCTGCTCAGCGAGACATCTTCACTTCGCCTTACGGGACCGAGTCACTGGGGCCAGGCGGTTGTGTGGGAGTGTGTGTGCATGCGTGTGTGTGGATGTGTGCGCGTGTCAGTGAGAGAGAGTGTGCGCGCACGCGCACACTCTCTCCACCCGCCACCCACACACACAACCTCCTGGGGCCAGGAGGTTGTGTGGGTGTGTGTGTGGGGGGGGGGTAAGAGGGAGAGGGAGGGAGAGAGAGAGCGAGAGAGAGAGAGAGAGAGAGAGAGAGAGAGAGAGAGAGAGAGAGAGAGAGAGAGAGAGAGAGAGAGTGAGAGTGAGAGAGAGAGAGAGTGCGTGCATCTGATGCATGCTTAGGTGTGTGTGTGTGTGTGTGTGTGTGTGTGTGTGTGTGTGTGTGTGTTTGTGTGTGTGTGTGTGTGTGTGTGTGTGGGTGTGGGTGTGTGGGGGTGCTGGTTTGGAGGGGCTGATGTTCGTGAATTTTTAAGAAGGATGTGGCAGGGTGGCACCGCCCCGTGAAATGCTGTTTAGCAAAACAGACAGGAACCTTGTGATTGGCTGTTGTCAAGTCTGGCGCGTGGGCGGGGTGGGGACAGCTGGCGAGGTTGGATCACCCAACATTGCCCTCTGTGAGGTTGCATTTGAACATCCCCAAGTTGCGCTTCTTCTACAGCCCCGCGCGGGTGCGCCGCTGCCTGCGCGTACTGCGTGCTGCTGTCCCTGGTACAAACCCCAGACCTGGCCTTGCACGTCCCTCTGATCTTTGTGCACTTTTTCTGTCAGAGTCCATCTGTCCTGACATTTGAGGCTGATTTACCTTTAATTGTTCAGGAGCTCCCTTTGCATGACCTGACTTGGACATGCAAAGGGATGCATGTCCAAGTTAGGTCAGCAGTTCCCTTAGAAAGTGAGTCAGGTCCAATGTGTGCCAGGAGCTCCCTTTCCAGGCCCAGCATTTGCAGGCCTTTCCTTTCCAGCGCCACCTTACAAGTGAGGAGGCTTTCCTTCCCTTTTCGTAATCGAAGCGGTCTCTGAATTTGTTGTTGGAGTTTCCCCGTTTAAACTTGGGGGAGCTTTGCTGGCTTGTTGGTACGCGATTTTGCCAGGTTTCTTCCCCCTTTCTCCCCTTTCAGAACTGAAGTGCGCTGATGAAGCATGTCTCCGCAGTGTTCATTGGCTTCTAAGCCAGTGCTCTGCAGCCGACGGATGCTCGAGTCTGCCGCACAAATTTGCATCCCAACAAGGGTGTAGCAAATGAGAGTTTGAGAAGCCTTGGTTGGGGGGGGGGGGTGCAGCGGCCCCGGCAGAGGTGAAGGGGCCCAAGCCAAAGCAGGGGGCGGTGGCTGGCCCCGCCTGGAGGGCCAATGCAGAGTACTCCGGCTCCCTCAGAATGCTGGAGTGGGGGGGCATTGGCCGTATCACTGCCACCTGGCTGCCCCGCTGGGCGGTACTGTACCGCGGCCGCCTGTACCTGCTGGACGGCCCCAACAGTATCAAGCCCCTGCAGACTTGCACATTCTGGAATAACAAGTGGGACCCCTCCTCCCCATCCTCTTCTGCAAGGGGCCCTCAGCCCTAACAACCTGCCCCTCCCTTTGCTCCTCATGCTCCCCCCGCCCTTGTGTGTGTGTGTGTGTGTGTGTGTGTGTGTGTGTGTGTGGTGTGCGTGTGCGTGTGCGTGTGGTGTGTGTGTGTGTGTGTGAGAGAGAGAGAGAGAGAGAGAGAGAGAGAGAGAAGGACGCACACACACACACACACACACACACACACACACACACAGAGAGAGAGAGAGAGAGAGAGAGAGAGAGAGAGAGAGAGAGAGAGAGAGAGAGAGAGAGAGAGAGAGAGTGTGTGTGTGTGTGTGTGTGTGTGTGTGCACATATGCTGGGAAGGGGGTGGTGGGGTGGGTGATAGGGGATAGTGGATGAGCATCAGTTGTTGTCAGGCATTTATGTGGCGGCTTGTATAGCGCGATGTGGCAGCTTGTATACCATAGACTTGGCACAAAAGCATGCGGCCTGTAACGTTGTTGCTGGTGCACTTTCGTGTTTTCATTTTCAGTCTTCCGAGGTCTTCAGGGGCCTTTCTCCCAGTGACCATACCCACAATGGCGGCAGAGGACACATGAAAAGCAGTGGTCATCGCTTTATGTCAACTCCTTTGTCTTTCCAACTATGCCTAAAGCATTTGCTACAAGCATAAAAGCATCTGGGTTCACAGTGGACGGACTGAGAAAGAGCTGTGGTGATGTGTGCAGGAGGATATGTTCTGTTCCAGAGGACGCAGTGGGGGCATTCCTTATGTAATTGCAATAATGCCTCGAGGTGCTGAGGCTGCAAAGGTGGCAGAGACCAAGGGTTGCCTCGTCCTGCGCCTCAACTCTGATGACGAGGTTTCAATTCTACCTCACAACCTGCCCCATCATCATCTCAAACGTTTTTTGTCCCCACACTCTTTGATGTGTAAAATGCTATCAGAGCATGCACTGCCATGACAATATGTCCCCTGCCCTTGTTCTGAAGTCCTGCAAAGAACGGAAAGGCTGCCTTGGCAGCTTTGACAGAGGCAGAGGGGTACATTCTGATACCATGCTTTTGTCACAAGGCACCCATCTGTCCAGGCGTGGAACCTGGGGTCAGAACAACAAATCTATAGCCGATGGCGTGAGAGCTTGAAGAGATAGTGTTTGACGCGTTGCTAAGTGCTTGGGTTTGCCTTTCCAGGCAAAGGAGTGGAGGAAGCAGTTAGGGAGGAGCCAGGAGATGACGCAAGAAGTGAGCGGGGGCTCCCGCCTGGCTGCGGATTTTGGGGGAGAGGACGCCTCCTCCGATGACGAGGAGGAGCGCGAGGATGAGGACACAACCGCAGAGCCTGATCAGGCAACGGCGGGACCCAAGGCTTGTAACATTAGCATCAGTGCAGAGCTGGGAGAGCTGGCCCTCTTTATCAGCGGTCGCACCCCAAACACCTGGTGGCCTCCAGACCAGGTCCGCTCCCCTCTCAACTGCACACCATATCAACAACATGCATCCGCACATGTGCACGTGTGGCACACGCATGCACACGTGTGCAGACGCGCGCGCGCACACACACACACAGACACACACAATGTGCGCAAGCACAGTTGGGTCACAAAGGGGAAGGGAAGTGGGAGGGCGGGCGGAATGGACAATCAAATGGAGGGGTTGGACAGACACACACACACACACACACACACACACACACACACACACACACACACACACACACACACACACACACACACACACACACACACGCGCGCGCGCACGCACGCACGCACACACGCACGCACGCATACGTACAGGAACACAACAGCACGGTTCACAGAGACACACGCCCCACACCAACACATAAACAAAACTCACACAGACAGAGAAAGAGGTGGGGAGGAGGAGCACGAGAAACGTTGAAGATGCGTGTGGGTAGGCATTTAGGAAGGGAGAGGGGACCAAGGGAAGAGTCGGGGGGTGGGGAAGGGGCGGGAGGGCATGAGAGACGGATTTGCGCGGTAGCAGAAATAACATGCGGGAGGACAGGAGGGCGCGGAAGTGGGAAAGAAGGGCGAAGGTGGGGCGGGGGAGGACGCCTCATCGGGCCCGGCGGGTGGCCCTGTGGACGTGGACGGAGAGAGGGGCCTGGTGGTCATCCGCGCCATGTCCGGCAGTACTTCCGTGGGCCTGGCGACGGGCCACATGAGCACCCACTTTGGCATCGGAGCCTTCGAGATGGAGGACCTCCTGGTTGGGCCTCGTTGCCCCGAGCACCGCTATCTGGGCCGCTCCTTCGTTGCTACCGGTGCGCCCCACACACCCGCACCCTCGCAAACACACACCCGCACCGTCACAAACACACACCCGCACCCACACCCACACCCACACCCACCCACACACACACACACACACACACACACACACACACACATACACACATTTTTTGTCAACTTTGTCCATTCCTTTGTTGGCTGCGTCTGTCACGTTCTATTGTACCGCCATCACCACACCATGACACCACTCCACCGTCACAATCTGTTCCTCAGCCATCACGACACCATGACACCACTCCACTGTCACATTCTGTTATACTGCCATCACGACACCATGACATCATATTTCCTTTACTATACTCCGTCCCAAACTGTGCACTGCTGACACGTACTGTACCACATGAGGCGTGCACCATTCCGTACCTTCTCTACTCTGCCGTACTTCGCCATGTTGGCATAGATGGATGCCAGCACGGCGTGGGTTGATTCATTGGAAGGGCGAGAAGGCATGCTGGGTGGTCTCAAGTGTGGATTTGAGGAAGTAAATCTGAGTGCAGAGGGGCTGGAGCTGGATGATGTGGATGTGGAGTTCTTTGATGTGGACCCCGAGCCCTCCTCTCCCATGCGGACCGCGTCCTCAGGAACCCTGGATTCGGGAGCAGCCTCCGCCCACTCAAATCCCCAAGTAAACAAACCCTAGCCCTCTGGCAGTTCCAGCGTGTGTTTCGAGACATGTGAACATGTGTTCAACGTCCTTCTTGACGCGGCGCAGACGTGCTGCTGGAAAGCCTACGGCACGGCCAGAACATACGCCCGACGATGTTGTCTGCTGTCCAAACATTTCTGGCTTTGCTCAGTGTGTCACACCCCGAACTGCCCAGCCGGCACAGAGTGGATTGAGTTGAATCTTGAACCTGCGGCTAAACAAAAGAAAGATCTTCCACTTCTGTACTGCACATTCTATGAACTGTATTGGATATGATGCGCATGTAAACCTCGTTTTCCTAATGGCCTTCCGTGTGGAAAGACACCTGCGTGCAGGGGTGTGTGTGTGTGTGTGTGTGTGTGTGTGTGTGTGTGTGTGTGTGTGTGTGTGTGTGTTTGTGTGTGTGTGTGTCTGTGTGTGTGTGTGTGTGTGTGTGTCTGTTGGGGGGGGGGGGCAAACCACAGCCTTTTAACACAAAAGACTCGTTCATTTTGAGGGATTGCTGCAAGGTGAGGGCGTGAGGGGTGCACAGAAAACGGCGTGGGCACTAGTTCTGGAAACGTGGGCTCCGGGGCACCCGCAGTACACGGGGGTCGACTCTGAGCTGCGCATGACGCTCACCACGCTCTACTTCTTCTGTAACCGGCCCACCATTGGGGCCCTGATTGGGGTGGGCATCGATACAGGAGCTGCCTTCACCTCATCACCCTCCCTGCCTCCAACTCCTCCAAACACCACGGACCCCACACCACGTCCCACAGGTCCGCTTCTGCGCCTTTGTCACTTCCCTACAAGTTTGTATGCCTTTTAGGAGGCGATGGGCCTTCCCCTTCCTGGTTTGCAATTCCTCTCTTTCTCTCTCTCCCCCTCCTCTGTGTGTGTGTGTGTGTGTGTGTGTGTGTGTGAGAGAGAGAGAGAGAGAGAGAGAGAGAGAGAGAAAGAGAGAGAGAGAGAGAGAGAGAGAGAAAGAGAGAGAGAGAGAGAGAGAGAGAGAGAGAGAGAGAGAGAGAGAGAGAAGGTACATGGATTTAGGCTTACTTGGAGACTGACGAGGTTGGCTGTTGGTGTGCGGTACATGGTACTCTCACCATGGTACTCTTCCTTTCATTTGTGCACTTGGACTGCAAAGCAGCCAGAACAACTCTTTAAGATTCTGGTGGGGGCCGTTTGTGTGAAGGGGAGGAGGAGCAGCTGCCGGGGGCGTCCCTGACAGATCAGCCTGGCCCCGTCACTTCACCGGAGTCCGTCTCCATACCCGAGCCTCTTTCCACCGCTGGTGTGGAAGGTATGCTATTATCATTTACCCCTCCCGTACCTCCCAACGGATGGCCACCCCCCCCCCCAACCTTGAAGTGTGCTTCAGCTTTTAGTGTGGAGGACGCCTCACTTTCCCTCTTTTACCAAAATCTGCCTTCCTTGCCTTACGGCTTTTGCTCCTGATGCTTGGGGTCAAAGGACGCTTCCGGAGGTCTCTTTGGCAAGAAGAAACTGCACTTGTCGGTAGAATGTGGGTTTGGGGAAAGTGGTTGGCGGAAGGCGGGGTGAAGGACACAACCCCATTGTGGTGTCTCCAAACACTGAGCCGCTCCCTTGTGGTCTAAACCAAAGATCCTTGGTACTGCAACACACGTGATGTACTGCTGAGCTGCGAAATAGGTGTGGGCCAGCATCCTCCGGGCGCTCCCTCTGTGGTACAGAACAGAGCTTGCGGGCAACCTCCTTTGTCCCTTCACCCATTGCTTTTACATCCGTCTCTCCGCCCAATGCCCTCCTCTGCTTGAGTAAGCTTCTCCAAAGCCTATTCATTAGAGCTCTCTGTGTGTGTGTGTGTGTGTGTGCGCGCGCGCGCACGCGTGCGTATGTGTATGTGCGTGTGCGCGCGCACGCGTGCGTATGTGTATGTGCGTGGGCGCGGGGGAAGCTTCCAGATTATCCTCTTCACGTCCTCGCATGGAATAAGTCCCCTCAGTGGGGGCAATCAAAGTCGTGGTCAGCACCACGTTTTTTAAAGGGGCAGGACATCGTTCGCCAAGGCAACTCCTGTAACAATTCGGCAAAGAGTAAACAGAAGGCTTGACTGTGGGCCTGCAAGTTTGCATGCGAAAAGTGGAAACTCAAAAGAATGTGGGCTGGGCATGCAGAGGGGACTTTGGTGAAGGAAGGAGGGGCGGAACGCGTGATTTTCCGGCTGAACGTGGAGGTGGAAAAGCTCGAGGTGGTGTTCAATTATGAGTCGGCGACGGCTGCACCGCTTGGGATTGCGTATGTGGAGCGGGTCGTGTTCTGCCTCGGTGTCCACCCAACAAGTATCGTCATTGATGCCAGTTTAGGCAACATGAAGGCTGTCGATGGTGCCCTCCCAGAGGTACATCTCTCCTTCGTTCAAGGTCTTTTCAACCTCCCAGGGCATGCTGTGTTTTTCATGTCTGCCTGCAGCCTCTGCGTAGAGAGGATGCTTCTGAGGTCAGACTTGGAATGTCAAGTCATACAGGGAAACTCGGTCTCTGTGCATGTGGGAAATCTGCAAGGTGTGGCAGCGCTCACTACCTCGTTGAGGCATGCCTGGGTTCAAAACCTGGGAGACACTTCCAAGCTATTGCCCCATTCCCTTTTTTTTTTCGTTTTTTTTTTTTTTTTTTTTTTTTTTTTTTTTTTTTGGGTGTCCGGCCAGTGTTATATGGTGTAGAGATGGACGATGTGCTGAATGATTGCAGGGCCATCCGTACCGCAACGTGATTGGATTAAGGAGTGGCGCATCCACCTCACTAATCCAGGTGGCGTTGTCTTCCCATGTGGCCGACACAGGTCCCGCAGGGGACCGGATCCCCCCAGGCTTGCCGTACTGGACGCTTACTGCCGAGATGAGAGAGCTGGAAATTTTTTTCCTGTACCGCTTCCTCCAGGTCATCCTCTCCCACTTTTCTTTTTGTTGCGTAGTATGCCATGGTGATCTTGTCTTGTGAGCCTGGAGTTTCTCTTCAGAATACCCTGCCCTTGTTTTTCTTCCTCCACTCCCCTCTCTCTCCCTCCCGCCCTTCCTCCCTCCCTGCCTGTCTGTGTGTGTGTGTGTGTGTGTGTGTGTGTGTGTGTTGGGGTGGGAGGTGTGGAGGTGTTGGGGGTTGGGTACATGTGTGGGTGTGTGTGCGAGAGGGGCCATGCCTCAATGAGAGGATGTGGGGTTGGGGGGGGCGGGGGGGCAGAAAGAGCGAGGAAGATTGGTACAGAAGGATATTTAAGGAATGGACGGAGGTGGGTTGGCCGCGACAACCAGGGGTAGGGGAGAAGGAGAGGATTGGGCGGCGGCTTCATCAAGCTTGTCCCCCCGGGGGGGGGGGGGGCGGTACAATTTTCCATTGACTAAACGAATTTGGACCTTCTGCGGTACACATCTCACAGGGACTAAGCAAACTCAAGTCTTCTACAGGAGATATTGCGGTACATTTTCCTGATGCTGCGACTGCAGCCAGAGTATGCAGCCAGGCCGGTGTCCCCGGGGGCTCGGCCGGGCCTCAGCCAGCCTGGAGCAGCTCCCCCGGAGGAGGAAGCTGTACCGCCCCCCACCTCCCGCAAGCCTGCCCAGGTGGGCGTCCCCGCGTTGATGAGGCCAACTTGTGGACCTGCTAGATCACCCCCCCCCCTATCCCTATCTTTTCAACTGGCCTGTCTGTCTGTTTTAGAATAACCAGTGAAGTACATGATGCTAATGTAGACCATGTATCTTCCTCACATGCTGTCCGCCTTGCCTCGGAAAGATATTCCAAGTTGTGTTTGATGACCAGCTGTCCATGTACATCAAGGTTCCTGGTAGGTTCCGCTCCCTGCGGGGAAGGGGGGGGGAGCTGTGAAGACTGGGAGGTGGCTGGCACGTGCACGTGTGGCTGGCGTTCTTTGTCTGCGACCTCCTTTCTTTCTTTCCATCCCCAAGTCTTTCCTTCCTTCCACTTTCCCTCCCCGTTTTCCTTTGTCTCCGCTCCTTCCCTCCGCTTGTTCTCCCTTCTCTCAGTTCTTCCTTTTGGTCTCTCTTTCCTCGTACCTGCAGCACCTATTATTATACATACCCTTTTTCTTTGACATCGGCTTCTTGGAGAATGAACCCTGGCATTATTTTCCTGGATGTTGGGGTGAACAGTGCAGAGGAGAGATTAACCGTTTCTAGGCGGACTGTTCAGGGGCTTTATCAGTATGTTCAGGGGACTTACGAAGCAAGTCCTGAAGTCAGGGAGGGTGGGGCATGCATGGTTCAGGCGCCTGCAATGCCGTTCCTGATTCTGCTGGACATCAAGATGGAGGCGCCCGTCATCATACTGCCGCGCAACAGTGACAGCAGCGACAGCCTGGAGGTGGATCTGGGCAAGCTCATTCTCTCAAACCGGGTGCTGTGCCTCGGTCCGGGCCTCCCCACCACTCCCAAGGTCTGCTATCTTCCTCCTTACCCCCTCGCATAATTAGCTGTTCCTCACAATTTGCCCTTTCTAGTTGTTTTAGATTTTATTCTCTAATCTGAAAAAGGATCTTCTTCTGCTCCTACCGACTCATGGCAAGGGCTTTCTTGGCAGCCCTTGCAGTGTATCTATGTGCCGCCTCTGCCTCCCTGTGGCTCCCACACTCCCTGTCTCACCCATTTCCTCCCCCCCCGCCCCTTCTCTCTACTGTGGACACCCACACACGCGCACCTGCACGCTTTTGAGGCGCATGCACTACACCCTCGCAAGATCCCCCTTTCTCCTCACACACATACACACCCCCGTCCCCGCGACCCCCTCCTCCCCTCTCAGGCACCTCCCTCGATCCCTTCTCCCCACCGCCTCCCTCTATCTGTCTCTCTACCCCTCTCCCCCTATCCCCCTCTCCCCTCCGCCTCCCTGCCTCCCTCTTGGGGTGGGATGTGCGTGTGCGTGTGTGTGTGTGTGTGTGTGTGTGTGCGTGTAGGTGTGCGTGCGTGCGTGCGTGTGTGTGTGTGTGTGTGTGTGTATGTGTGTGTGTGTGTGTGTGTTGCGCACGCATGTGCACCGCTGTATGTCTCGTGGGCGGGCATGTACGTGCGTGCGTGCGTGCGTGTGTGTGTGTGTGTGTGTGTGTGTGTGTGTGTGTGTGTGTGTGTGTGTGTGTGTGTGTCCATGTGCGTGAACGTGTATGCGCGCGTGGGCGTGCTCAGGCTGCAGGCCAGCAGAGGCGCTTGGGAAAGTGTGTGCAATAAGAAAAATGGGGGAAGCGGATTCGACGGTTGGGTGGGCGGGGCAGGCTGTACTGCAGGACGATATGGTGATTCAGCTACTGGACCTGGGAGGGCGGGTCATCAGCGGCGGGGTGCGCGCTGCCAACCTGGTCCGTGACTATGATGCGGGTCTCAAGGTCTTTCTGCAGCGCCCCTTGAGGGACCCTCTCCTAACTCTCCCTACCAGCCAGGTTGCCCCCTGCCTCCTGCGCATCATGCGCATCTACTCTTCCTTTCACAGCCTCTGGCTCAATTCAAGGGTTCTTGACTGCATTTCTCAATTTTGTATGTGTCCACTACTCATCCAATTGCTAGGTGTTTAAGGATGATCATTCTTTTTCATTCATTTTATTTGTGACCTCTTAAGCTTAAGCCCGCTTAGGTCTCAATTGCAAGGAGGATCTGAAGCAGGTTGTCCCCCGCACCCATAGCCAGCCCCGTTAGCAGCCCTCTAATGACCGGTCTGTTCCTCATTCCATGACATGAATGCATTCTTGGCCTGATCTCGAAGGGCTTCGTGACGTCTGTGGTGCTTAGACGAAATGTAGAAATGTTTGGACAGGCTGTGTGTTAAACGACACATGCTCATGAAGGAGGCATGCACTCTGTCCCCCACATTCCACAACCTCTGGTGGCTGCAGGGTCCCAGTGTCGGTTGAGGAAGTGATCCATTGCTGGTGGAACACCAGGGTGAGAGTGTTCACAAGCAGCTTGTATTTATTTGTAATCACACGTGATCCCTATGAGGGGATCAGGCCGTGCATCCTGCCGAAGGATTTTGGCATTGCATAAGGATGATGCGCCGTGGGGAAGGGGTGGGGGGAGTGCTGTCGTGGTCTACCCCATGACTCAACCTTTCTTGTTCAAAATTGATTTATGAGAGTGTTGAGCATGATGCATGTGTTTCACAATGGGTGGTTGAGGAGGAACAGGTGAGGGTGAGCATCCCGTCAATCACGCTGGCCTACTCAGACAAAGAGTACCACTTCACCATCTCCGTGACAGGCGATAATTTTGCCGAGCCTGTTCGGATCCCGGAGCCTGCCCTCTGGTTGGAGCAGGTCTATATGCCGGAACCTGCCGAGCAAACCGAAAAGTACGACACTCCCTCTTTGTCGCTGGTTTTTCCTTCTCGCTGAGCATGTCGTCTGTCCCACAATATGGCTGGTTGGCTCTTAGAGAGTTATGTTCTTGGCCGGGTGGACTTCACGCAAGGTTCCTCCTTTCCCTTCTCTTGCTACCTGGAAGTCTGTCCCAAGGGCGCTGCCCTTGTATGATCGGCAAGAGCACAAAGCCCCGATGCAACGATCTGTGTGATGAGGGGTGTTTCCGTCCCTCTCAACTATATGCAGCCGCCCACTCTTTTGGTTTGGCTGCCCTTGGCTTTGCCCTCTGCCCCTGGCACACGTAGTCTGATAGAGGCATCTGGCTGTGTGTAAGGCCTGATGAGGGCTAGCATGTAGTGGCAGGACACCCCTTCTCCCCAATCATGTCTTCAAACATGCTGCATCGGTGGGCCTGACTATTTGAGTGGCTGTCTGCTGCCACGCATGCATCTGGCTTGAAATGCACGGGGCTTGTGTGTCTCAGGGCGCGCGTGCGCGTCCGTGTGTGTGTGTGTGTGTGTGTGTGTGTGTGTGTGTGTGTGTGTGTGCGTGCGTGTGTGTGTGTGTGTG
>KV908584.1:49189-64189 GCA_002005505.1 Botryococcus braunii | reverse complement strand
CCTCATTCCGTCACCTGGAGCTTTGATTGTACTGCCTTGTCCCAATCTTCTAAGGACCCTCTTTGGGTTTCTTTGCACGCGGTTGTTTTGGACATCCCACCTCCGTCCACCCACCATCCCTTTCCTCTGTCTTTGTGCCTAGGTGTGCACATGCGTACGCGCCTACACACACACACACACACACACACACACACACACACACACACACACACACACACACACACACACATTCCCCTCCCCCCCCCCCCCACACACACACACACACACGTGCTCGCACACCCACACACACATGATTGTATGTCAGCAGGCGGGCACGTATGGCCCTTTGAAGGCGCGTGTTGAAGGTGTGGGGGAAGGCACGCACTGCAGGATAGGGCAGTAACGGCCACTGCTCCTCATAGATAAGCGGGGCAGGGAGGTGTACATCTAACAACTGCTTCTGGTTTATGAATGCACCCCGCCTGAACTTTCCAGGCACGTGCTGCTTGTGTGCTCGGACTTTGCCACCTCTGGGAGGGGCGATCCAAACTGCCAGAACCATAAAGTTCCGCCACCTCTCGGTTGATTCACATGAGGGCTACATCACCACCATACTTGTGGGATAAGTGGGATCCAATCCAACAGCTTATCCCATAAATTACCACAGCGACAACATCTGGGTGTTTGCATGAACACCGGCTTAAATTATGGCTGTGCGGACAACTGCCATCACGTTACTCTGCACTGCCTGCTCACATGGCGCTGCCAACTTGCCACGATGCAGCTCCTGATCCTGGACGTATTTGAAAGTACAGTTCACGTGTACTATCATAAGTACTTCCCGGCTTGCTGGAGTGGCTATCAGAAGGGGCGCGTGGCCCACAGCGAATTGACTGGGGTGTGGGGGTGAACAGCTGCGGCTGCAGAGGCCCACCATATCGGCGGAGATGAGCCTCCTGCTGGCCATCACCAAGTTTTACGTGCCGTCCTTCTTCTTGACTGGAGTAGCGCCCATCCCCTTCCACTCCGAAGACATCCTGCTCACCGGTAAGGAACAACGGAATGCTCCGGAGCAAGGACTGTTGTGGTGTTTGCTGGTCCTATCTTTAGGGTTTATGGTCATCTTGCGCACTCACCGACCTTGAGTCACCCCTGGTGAGGTCACACTACGTGCAATTTCACACACACGCACACATTTTCAGTATCCTCTGTGCTGGTCGCATCGCATAGACTATTCAATTCTGTCATGTGCCGCTGCAAGGGCAGGCCTGCAGCTCAGGCACCAACAACCTTGGTGGTCGCCTGGCACAGCCTGGCATGGGTCTGCCAGTAGCAGTGCCGTCAGGGGTCCTGCTTGGGCACAAATTGACCCCCCAAGGGAAAGTGCCTGGAATTCCCCAATCGCCAGTGCGATGACTCAGTGCCAGAGCCAGGGGAGGGGCCCGTGGAGTGTTTCAGAGGAATTGGGATGGGGAAAATGCGGTTCTTCTCACTTTTGGAGGGTTGCGTGTCGGTGGAAACCTGGGTGGCTGATTCCTCCCACCAAAATAACGAAAGTTGTGGCGGAATGCTCTGAGGAATGCGCGTGCTCGCTCTTCTCTCTCTCTCTCTCTCTCTCTCTCTCTCTCTCTCTCTCTCTCTCTCTCTCTCTCTCTCTCTCTCTCTCTCTCTCTCTCTCTCTCTCTCTCTCTCTCTCTCTCTCTCTCTCAGTGGCCGATGGGTGGGGAAATGAGAGGGGAGGAAGCTGGGGGTGCAGATGCAGAGCACCATGCAACAGGAGATGTGTGGCTGTGTCCGGAGACGCGCATCCTGGCGGACGCACCTGGGGTGGATGACTACGTGTACGAGGGGAACGGGCACCGCATCATTCTGCCGGAGGGCATCTGCGGGGAGGAGGGCCTGCCCCTCATCCTCGTGGGGCCCGGAAAAACGCTCCACCTCCGGGATGTTAAGATTGTGCATGCCGCCTCCCTTCCCGCCTGCCTTCAGCTCTCCGCGGGCGTGCCCCTTTCCCTCCCCCGCTTTCCTTTCATCCCTCCCATTTCATCTACCTGTTTGTGTGGTGTGCATGTGTGTGTGTGTGTGTGCTTGCCTGCGTGTGCGTGTGCATGCGCGCACGTGTGTGTGTATGTGTGTGTGTGTGTGTGTGGTGTGTGTGTGCGCGCGCGCGCGTGTGTGGGGTGTGTGTGTGTGTGTGTGTGTGTGTGTGTGTGTGTGTGTGTGTGTGTGTGTGTGTGTGTGTGTGTGTGTGTGGAAAATGCCTTCTACATGCTGGACGCTTCTCAAATTTCCATATCTGAGTTGTGGGGCGCTCCGGTGTCAAAGTCTGCCAAAGGTCTGGTCACAGGTTTGGACAATCAAATTGCTGGGCGCACTCTAAGAAAAATCAGTGTTGGGAGCATATGCCTGGCAGCCACCGATGAAGCCGTGCGCTACTAGCACTCAGGTCGCTGTAGCGTTCGCACATTCTTATGATGGAGCGCAATTTAAACACCGTCGCCCCACCTGTGCAATCATACCACGTTCTATCCCCTAGTGAGGCGCCAACGCTTTGCTTTGTGGATTCCCCAATGAGGGGTATGGTGCGATCCTGCCGCACAATGCATCTCTTCACCCACGAAGGTCATTTGCTTGTCACACAGAAGGAACGAGGGATGCTGACGAGGGGCCACCGTGCGGTGCAGTGTCTCATGCCCTCTCCAGGTTGCGCAGAAGCTGAAAAAGCATATTCGGTGGAAAAGCAATGAGGTGGGAACGCAATGCGGTGAATGTGGAGGGTGGGGAGGGGGCGGGTGCAGGGGCGCAGCTGTTTGCCCACCCTGCAGATAATGTGTACCGGCTGGAGGGATCGGATTCGGAGCTCGACACCCATTCTGCATCTCCGGGAGGCCGGTCTCCCGCGCGCTCCATCTCATGGTACGACAATTTAAGCCCCTCTTCCCTGACCCCTTCTATCCCTTTCCGCCTGGCCTTGCAGGCGACCATGACCTGTTCTTGAGAACCACATCTTACATTTCTCCTCGGCGTCAGCACTCTGAGCGGATGTCCAGTGTTGCTGAATGTGTTGCTTCCCCCAAATGTAGGCCAGGCCCGTCATCTACGGGGACCGCGGGGGGGGGGTGACCTGGGGGGGATAAGGAGGCCATGATCAGCGAATGAACTTTGCTTGTACAAACTTTGCTACTTGCACGAAGCTTTGAGACTTTGAGCTTTGAGCTTGTAAGCACAAAGTAGAGCAATGAAGACCCTGCTGAAATGGACAGTGCAAAGTTACGCTCCACCTATTGGGGGGCGGAGGGGGAATCAGTCCTTTGGGAGACCGTGAGGGTCCCTAGGGAGGGAGCCCGCATGCCTTGGCAGCGGCCCCTTCAGATCTGGAGTCAGCCAGGGGGCTGTGCTGAGGGGGAGTGGGGGTTCCGCAGGGGGGCCCGGACGCTGTCTCGGAAGGCCAGCACGTTCAGCAGTACACCCAGCAGCAGGGTCGCGCGTACCAGCGTTACAATCCCGGAGGACGCCGAAGTTGGTGGCGGCCGCCGCAGCAGCCGTGAGGGTCCGGAGGCCTCTGAGGAGGGCCCCCGCCAGACCCGCTTCCAGCTGGACATTGTGGCTGTCGGGCTGGGCTTGCGCTTCATGGAGCTGGACGCTCCTGATCCCGTGTGCCCTCCTCTCCTGTGGAAGCCCCTGCACATTCAAAAATTGAGTGCATCTGCCGCCACAAATCATGTACATCTGCCACGTGTGTGAGTGCACATCTGCAGAAACCCTCCAAACATGTGACGCTTCCACGGCATGTTTGGAGCCCCGGCACCCAGATTGAGTACATTGTCTGCGTATGTGCATGTCAAGCAAATATGTGATGAATGCGGCCTTCTTGAAGCGCCGCAGCACAAGTGGCGGGCCAGAGCCCCAGATACCACTCTTTGGCGAGGGAGGGTGGGTGCGCAGGCACTGGGGGACTGCTCAATGGTTTTGCGTCTCTGCAGAAACTTAGTCGCCCTGCTTTCAGTAAAGTGCTAAGGACTTGCACAGGAGCCAGGGCAACCCGATTCTTTTTGTGTATGATGCTGAACAATGCCATTGTCTGCTACTTGGAAGCTTTGGGTGTCATTAATATCACAAAGCTTTCCCTGGAAGAACACACACACACACACACACACACACACACACACACACATGCACGCGCGCGCGAGAGAGTGCTCACTCTCACTGTCATTCTCTCTCCTTTCTGTCCTCTCTCTCCCTCTCTCCCACTGTCTGTCTTCCCTCCTCTCTCTCTCTCTCTCTCCCCACCCCTTTCTCTCTCTCCCTCTCTCTCCCTCCACATCTCTCTCTCTCACCCTGTCCGACCACACCAGAGATGGTGACAAACCCAAGCAAACACCACGAAATCTCTTTTTTTCTCGTCTTGGTTCCACACCAGCAGCGGTGCGTCGTGTGTGTCCGCAGATCAGCTGCAGGTCGGGAAACCTGGCCCATGCAGCATCGCCCACCCGGGGGGGGGGGGGCGGGGCAGGGCGGGGCGGGGCAGGGGGGGGCGGGGTTGTCTGAGGCAGGGCCGTGCGGGGCTGCAGGCAAAGTCAGCGGCAGCAAGCGGGGAAGGGCTGGGAAAGAGGCTGGATCCTGGTATAGATGACGAGGAGCAAGACGGGCGCGGCGGCGCGGCCTCCAGAAACGGGCCGGAGGAGGGCGTGCAGGCCCGCAGCGTGAGAATGCTTGCCGCCTATTTGGACCTATCCGCCAGTTACATTTCGGAGGCAGGCCACCAGAAAACGCATTGCCAGCTGCGAGGCCTGCAGGTCGAGACTCAGACCAGCCTCACTGCCTCCGCTGCTGCCCCCCACTTCTCTCAGGTCAGCCCCAGCAGAGTTTTCAGTGTTTCTGTGGGTTTTCAGAGTTTCGATGTTTCAGTGGATTTTCAGAGTTTCAGTGTTTCAGTGGATTTCAGCGGTTAGAGTTTGGGACGCCTCCCCCCCTCCTCCCCCTCCGGCATTGGCCCCCTTCCTGGCATGCACAGCACGTGTCCTGATGTTGATGGGTAGTGATTCGGTTGGCGGGGAGCTTGGGGCGATGCCACCATCAGGCAAGGAACACCGCCACCTTTGCGGCACATGGTGCCTGTGACTGATACTTTTCGATATTTCGACATTTGCGGCACAGGGCGCCAGTGACTGGTACATTTTGACATTTGCGGCACAGGGTGCCTGTGACTGATACTGTCAATATTTCGACATTTGCCGCACATGGTGCCTGTGACTGACACATTATGGTTTTCTTCAAGGAAGATCCTGGTGTGGGCTTGTCGGTTCGAATGCAGAGATTGTGCTTCGAAATGATTTACACGTCTGACATACGAGAGTGTGTGAGGGCGGCTGAAGGTGTGTAGTGAAGGGAAAACACGATGGTTTGCCCGCAGACCCCGCCAGTAATGAAGGGATGGGGGATTGGGGGGGGGGGTGTGAGATAGCTGAGCGGTCCCTTGCGACTTTGCGCCCAAACTACCCCAGATTTCTATGACTGCCCTTTAGACGGGTGTGTTGAAGGGCGAGACGGAGGATGAACTGCATCACTGGAAAATGCTTGGCAATGTTCAGCGTGCATCTTGTGTCCCACTGAACCATATCAGGCTCTGTCATGAAAGAGGGCGCGGAATCGCCGCTCCCCCACCCACTTTCTCTCACTGTGTCAATCTCCCTTGCTCCACCCGCCCCACCCTGCCACACTTCCCCCCTCTCTCTGTCACACACACACACACACACACACACACACACACACACACACACACACAGACCCACACATACACACACGCACACACACGCACACACATGCACAGGCGCGCGCGCATGCGCGTTGGGATGAGGGGGAGAATGAGCTTGTTCAAGAAGCGAGGCCTCCATCCTGGGAAAGCGGGCATGCACAAAAAGCCATTCTCAGAGCCAGGCTGGGGCTGGGGCTCGAAGCAGGAGGTGCGGAGGAGCGGGGGAAGGGTGCAAGCCACGGTGCTGGAGCCCTGCAAGCTGGTGCTGGATATGGGCATGGGCGGGGCGGCTCCCGGGGACATCAGCCTGTGCATCTCCGATGTGCGCCTCAACTTGTCTCCGGACGTGCTGGAGCTGCTGCTGGCCCTCCAGGCCTCCGTCCTTCAGCCCCTCATCCATCCCTCCCCCGACAGGTGCGCCTCCTCCCACTGGGACCTCCAGCGAGGTCGAATTTGTGTGCCTTTTTTGGCACTGGTATGTGGCGAGCGTGTGGAACACTCCGTGTCACGCTGTGATTCGGTGAGAGTGTTGGCATGAAGCGAGCGTGTGTGGTGCATTTGTGTCGTAGCGTGATTTGGTGAAAGTAGTGGTATGAAGCGAGGGTATGTGGTGCATTCCTGTCGTGGCGTGATTTGGTAAATGTGGGTGGTGTGAAGCGAGGGTAGGGAGAAGGGGGGGACCTTTGTAAAAGAGGGGGGGGGGGAGTGGTGCTGGTGAAGCCAGCAAATGCACGCGCTTACAAGTTTTCAAAAAAAGTGCGAAGCCAGGTGAATGCAGACGTGGCCAGCTTCAAGCACACAGGGAAGGCAAGAAGGCGTGGCGCCTTGTGAGCAAGGCCCCTGGCTTCCGCGTACAGCAGCATGTGTTAACAAAACGACACGTGGTTTGCGGTTAGGGTATGTTTCCCTTTTATGTTTTAAGCAGGCGTGACGCTCTGTTGGAGAAGGCGTGACGCCGTGTCTTGGGGAAGGCGTGACGCTGTGGGGGGTAAGGCGTGACGCTGTGTGGGGGGGGAGGCGTGATGCGGTGTGTTGGGAAAGGCGCGACGCAGTGTTGTGGAAGGCGTGACGCTGTGTTGGGGAAGGTGTGAGGCTGTGGGGGGTGGAAGGGCAGGCCTCTGGCGCGCTGCTCCCGTTTTGTGAGCGTGTGGAGCAGCGGGGGGAGCGCGGGGGGACCCGCTGGCGAGCTGGCGGAGCCGCACGTCATCGGCACAGACAGCGGCGTCACTTTCTGGCGGCCCCAGGCGCCTACGGGCTACGCTCCCCTGGGGGACTGCATCACACGGGGTGACCGGCAGCCCACCTATCAGGTTCCCCTGCCCTCCTCTAGCCTTGCTTGCTGTACCGCCCTCCTTCCGGTGTATGCAACCCCAATGCAGTAATGCCTGGATGCAAACTCATGTGCCCCCCCCCCTCCTGTGTCTGTGGTGCGCGTGTTGTGCAGTGCGGGGTTTGGCACGCTTAGTCTCCCTAACCACTCCTCACGCTTGTTTGCTGCGGATTCATACATTATGACAACGCAGACATATTATGACAACATGGAGTTTCGTGTCTGCGTCCTCAAAGATTCCGCAAACATCCATGGCCAAATGTGCTCACAGATTCCGCAGAGGCTTGTTCCATGTGCTTCAACGTGCGCGCTCCTCGAGGCAAAGATCCATCTTCATGCCCTTTGCAATTCTGCACCGCGCCACTTCTGCGTGCTGCAATGCGAACTGAGATGGAGAAAATAGGGATTAGGGGTTAGGGTTACCTGAAACCCTAAGTGGGGTTACCCCCAAAACCCTAAGTGGGGTTACCCCAAACCCTAGGCAGGGTTACCCTAAACCCTGAACCCGAAGGCACAGAGGAGGCTGGGAGGCCCAGCAGGAGTTGACAGGTGGGCATGTTGAGGGGGCGGGCAGGTGGTGACGGTTGCGGTGAACAGCGGTCTGGTCATGTTTCCGGAGGGCTTTGACAAGATTTGCACGGGGGGAGGGGTGACCGTGTGGCTCCCGCGGCCTCCACCAGACTACGTGTCCCTGGGATGCGTTGCCACAGCAGGCAACGGCCCTCCCGCAAGCAACAGCGTGGCTTGCATCCATCAGAAGGCCGTCATTCAAGCCTCGTTGGGGCCGTGCCTCCTCTTCCAACCCCCGGCCCTTCTCCCAGTGGGACCCTCCCCCTCACCCCCGCCCTTCTGCGCCCTCACCATTACTCCATCACACCCCCCCCCCACACACACACACACACACACACACACACACACATCACTCCACAGCACTCCTCCCTTACATCCTTCTCCACCCTTTGTTTCACTTCCCGACCCAAGCATCTATCCCTCCTCCTCTACCCGCCTGTGTGTGTGTGTGTGTGTGTGTGTGTGTCTGTGGTGGGTGGGTGGATGTGTGTGTGTGTGTGTGTGTGTGTGTGTCTGTGGTGGGTGGGTGGATGTGTGTGTGTGTGTGTGTGTGTGTGTGTGCGTGGTGTGTGTGTGTGTGTATGTGGGTGGATGCGTGTGCGGTGTGTGTGTGGGTGTGTGTGTGTCTGAGAGAGAGAAGAGAGAGAGAGAGAGAGAGAGAGAGAGAGAGAGAGAGAGAGAGAGAGAGAGAGAGAGAGAGAGAGAGAGAGAGAGAGAGAGAAGAGTGTGCGCATGCATATGTGGGCAGCAGTGTGGGCAGGCCGTACACATCTTCAGCATTAATTTGTGTGGCGCAATGCAGCATGTGCTTTCGACTTTCCTGTAAGGCCAAAATCTGGTCGCACCCTTTCAAATATATACTGGGTCTTCCATATACACTGTCGTCAAACTTATACCGGGCTTTTTGCGTCGTTGTTTTCTCTTTGTCACATTCCTTTTTGGTACCTTTTCTGTGTGTGTGTTTGTAGGGAGAGGGGACAAAGCAAAAGGTGAGCTGAATGGGGATGGTGGATTCAGAGCCTGATCCCCAGAGAGGCTCTTCCTCAGGGGAGGGTCCCCAGGGGAGCGCTCAAACGGGAGCAATAGCATCCTTGTGGTGTATCGATAATTGTGCAGCAACCTTCCTGGCATGCACCCCCCAGGAGGGAACCCCCTCAGGTGGGTTTTCTTTTTACACCCTCATCAGTCGTGCCCTAGTTGAGGGCCAGGCTTCTGCCTCCTGCAGCCTGACCGTCTCTCGATCGCCACCCTTAGCTTGCTGGATGAAGTTCTTTGAATGCCCATTCCCCCCTTTTCCCTCTCCCACTGCTTTCTCTCAAGCTGGCTTTGTCTCTGTTTGCTTTATTTCCACAAAGTCTCAGGGACAGAAACACATACGCACACATACACACACACACACACACAAGCACACGCACACGAACGCACGCCCGCATGTATGCACACCCACCCACCCACCCACACACACACACACACACACACACACACACACACACACACACACACACACACACGCACACACACACACACACGCGCGCGCGCGCGCGCCCGCACAAGTACGCTTCCACACCACACACACAGACATACACACGTGTGGGCATGCTCCCCCTCTCTCTGTGGTCTCACTCTCTCTCTCTCTCTCTCTCTCTCTCTCTCTCTCTCTCTCTCTCTCTCTCACTCTCACTCTCTCTCTCACTCACTCTCTGTCTCTCTCTCTCTCTCTCTCTCTCTCTCTCTCTCTCTCTCTCTCTCTCTCTCTCTCTCTCTCTCTCTCTCTCTCTCTCTCTCTCTCTCTCTCTCGTGTGCGGCACGGACATGCGGTTGCGACATTAGAGGTGTAGCTGCAGAATGGCGGTTTCATCTGAAAAGGGGAAAGGGGGGGCTGGTGGGGGAGCAGGCGCGTACCTGGATCTGCGCTCCCCGCTGGGGATCACGCCGGCCGGCCTGGCCAAGCAGGCAAGCGCAGCCAGCGCAAGCCCCACCCCCCGCCCTCCCTGGGCCACTCCAGAACGCCGTCCCGCTCATCCTCACTGAATGCCTCCTCCCGCGCCACGTCAGCTCCCCCGGTCCCCATAGCGTCTGCCAGCTCCAAGGGCTTGGCAGGGTCGCTGGGGTCGAAGACCTCGCAGCGGTCCCCAGAGACCCAAACACTGTCGAGCCCCAGCACACCGCCCCCGCTGGGGAGCTTAGACTCTGGGCGCCTGGCGGGGCCCTCCGTGGCGATGCTGGCGGGGTACCGCTCATACCGCCGATTTGTTGATCAGCGCGCGCACCTGCTGCAGCGGGCCAGCCACCGCCGCCTGCGCAGCAGCACGGCCGACTTCCGCAGGGTTTGGTGGGATAAGCACGCTCGAAACCCTAGCCGCCTTGGCGTGTCCATATGGCGCCCCATCCCCCCGCCTGGCTACGTTGCTCTAGGCGCGCCCCCCCCCCCTCCTTCTGAATCCCATCTGCTCGCCTTCGTACGCTCGCAGCAAAAGAACCTGGTGCCCGCTGCATCGCCCATCTGCCACACCAGGCGAGCGGTTTGAGGATTGCTCTTGTGGAAGTGTCAGCAGCTACAGGGGGTTTTCCCCCAAATTCCAAAAGTCGTTGGCTTGCAGATGGAGCGCCGCGTTCAGCAGTGCCGCATCTGCGGCTGTCAAACACTTGGAATGTTTTGAATGACCCCCTTGAATGCACTGGGCAATTCCACCCCCTCCCCCGGGCCAAACGCAGGCTCTGCAACAGTGCAACACGTGACTACACTGGACCCCCCCCCCAGTTCCACTTCCCATAAACCCCCAACAAAGAAACAAAAATAACACTCAAATACTGCTCGAACCTGTGAAATGACGTCGTTGTTATAAACGGCAAGCAGAACCCACTGCCACATCGGTGGTGCTTAGGTAATATCGTCTCCGCGTGTGCGGGGTCATGCACACTTGACACTTTTTTCTAGAAGCCAATGGCAGTACAATAGTGGATCTCAGACTCCGGAGAAGGCATGCATGCCTGCCATTAAACTTGTTGTTCCGGTTTCCCGGTTTGTGTTTCTTGGATGTCTCGCTATAATAGTAGAAAAGCTGTGCTCTGCGACAGCATCTTGCTTGACCTGGTGGCGGCAGCAACAGCTTTGTCAGGGGGGCGTCCCCTTGCCCCACTCGCGATTGGTCTGCATTTGCTCAACACCATCGCAGTCGTCTGTACCCTTGCTCCTCTTGTGTGCGCACAAGTCCTTCCTTTGCAGGTAGGGCACAGCTTTTGGCGGCAAGGGATCCCCAACAACTTGGTGGGCCAACCTGTTGAGCTTATCTTGCCAAATGAAGAGTGCCAGTGGAGATCCGGTACGCAAAAGTTTTTGTGCTAGCTGCAAAGGGATGATCAGGGTGCTTGACAGTCGGGAGTTCGGGAGATTGGGAGTCGGGAGATTGAATGTAGAAGCGGAGAGGTGTGATGGTGAGGCAGCATGGAGGAGTGCAGGGGATTGTGTGGACTCGGGGTATGATCCGCCCCAGAGCGTTCTGGTTCTTCGAGACAGCGATGTGGGAGGATCCCCTGGGGGCCTGGGAGACTTTCCCCCCTTGCTGAAGCCCCCCAGCGCCTACAAGCTTATCTGGCGGGACGAATCATCCCGGCAGGACAGAGCCCTCTCCATCTGGTCCCCCGTCCCTTACCCTGGGTCCGCCCTCCCCCTCCCCCCCTCCTCTCCCTACCACACAGACACGCACGCACATACAAACACCCACACGCACGCACACACATGCGCGCATGCACGCACGCACGCACACACACACACACACACACACACACACACACACACACACACACACACACACACACACACACACGCGCGCACGCGCGCGCGCGGACTCGCGCGCGAGTGCAGACACACACACACACACACACACACACACACACACACACACACACACACACACACACACACACACGGACTCGCGCTCGCGTGCAGACACACACACCGCCTACATCTGGCAATGTGCCTCACTCTTTTGGAATTGTGGTTGTATTTTTGGCCATTTCTGTCGCCAGTGCACGTGCACACACACACACACACACACACACACACACACACACACACACAGAGAGAGAGAGAGAGAGAGAGAGAGAAGAGAGAGAGAGAGAGAGAGAGAGAGAGAGAGAGAGAGAGAGAGAGAGAGAGAGAGAGAGAGAGAGAGAAAAGCAACACTGGTGGACGATGTCATCCATCCAGAAAACCAACACTGCTTGGCGAAGTCGGCCCCAGAAATCCCATTCTGCAGGACTAAGCCGCTCCATTATTATGAGGTCCAATATTGCTGAGTCGGTAATGCTGATGCCTTTGTACTTGGGTGGGCAGGTATGTGGGCATGGGTTATGTGGCGAGTATCGGAAATCAACCGCCCTCGCGCACCTTGCTCCGCTGTGTCAGGTCCGTTCCATCCCCTGTTCTTGTCACATGTCGCACTTTTCTTGCTGCTGAAACCTGGGCTTGTGTGTGTGTGTGTGTGTGTGTGTGTGTGTGTGTGTGTGTGTGTGTGTGTGCGTGTGTGTGTGTGTCTGTGTCTCTGTGTATCTGTGTGGGCGTCTGTTTGTTTCGTGGGTGCAAACCTGTGTGTGTATATACATGTGTGTGGGCAGGCGTTTGTGTGCGTCTCTCTCTGTCTGCCCCCCTTCCCTCTCTCTCTCTCTCCGCCCCCTTTCTCTCTCTCTCCCCCCCCCCCCTCTCTGTGTGTGTGTGTGTGTTGGGGTGTCGGCGTGTTGATGGGGTGTCTTTGCAAGAGGAAAACGCATTATCCGCACCCCTTTGTTGAAGGCTTCTTTGCCTCTGTCCCTCCCTGCCATGTGCGAAAGAGGGGTACATGTGTGGCAACCTACACAGCCGAGCATTGCGGACTGTGAAACACGTCAGTCAACACATCAGCACGTGATAGATAGTTGGCAAACTTTCCGGCAAGGGGGGTGCCGGCCAAAGATGGGAACAAGTCGGGCGGCGTGTGGGTGGGGCAGAGCGGATAGCGCAGAGAAGGCGGACCTGCATGCAATGAGGGCAGCGGCACGTCTTCCTGTGTGCGGGAGGCGAACTGCAATCGCAATGTGGCGGGCGGACGACCGCCTGGGCACGTTCATCGTTACCCCTGCCAATGCCGCCCCCGCCAATGACGACTTGTGGCGATTCCGCTTGCAGGAGCCCGCAGCCGACCCATCTACTTCCTCCTCCGACACGGTCCCCTGCCCCCTTTTCTGACCTCCGCTCCTCTCCGTCTTCACCTCTCCCTGTTTCCTGCCCCTCTCCTCCGTCTGTGTCTTGACCCCTCCCTTTTCGCTGCCCCTCGCGGTCTGTGTTTTGACCTCTCCCTGTTTGTTGCCCCTCTTCCTCTGTCCGTGCCTTGACCCGTCCCTGTTTGCTGCCCCTCGGCGCGCGTCCTGCCTGGAAAACCTCCTGCGCGGTGGCCTCGGGGCTTAACAGTTCTGCGTCTACACTGCCCCATGTGTTGACGAGGGCATGTCGTTGAGTGGACCTTTAAGGGTCGGAATAGTGATGAGAGAGGGGGGGGGTGCACGTATGTGTATGTGTATGTGTGTATGAGAGGGGGGGATAGAAAGAGAGAGAGAGAGAGAGAGAGAGAGAGAGAGAGAGAGAGAGAGAGAGAGAGAGAGAGAGAGAGAGAGAGAGAGAGAGAACCTGTGTGTGAAAGTGTGGCGTACGCACCTTTCTGCATGCATGCGTGGGAGCTCGTGCACATGTGTGTGTTTGTGTGTGTGTTTGTGTGCAAGTGTGTGTGTGAGAGTGAGTGTGTGTGTGTGTGTGTGTGTGTGTGTGTGAGTGAGGGGAGGGGGAGAGAGGGGGGGATAAGGGTGAGTGAGCAACTGTGTGTCAGTAAGCGGGGAAGGGTGGGTGAGAGGGCACTGAGGCAGAGGTGGTGGGGCAGGGGGGATGTCGGTGGTGGTGCACATGGGGGCGGCCCAGCTGCTGCTGCGGGATGCGCTGCGGCGGCCATTGGCTCAGTTGGAGCTGGCGGAGGTGGATGCGGGCCTCCAGCGTCATGGCTCAACCGTCATGCAGGCGCACGTGGGAGTGCGGGTGTGTGCCTGGACCTACAACGCGGTCATCACTGCCTGGGAGCCTCTCCTCGAGCCCTGGCACCTCATCGTCAAGCTCGAGTCCAACTCCTCCTCCTCGGTGCAGACCCGCCCCCCCTTTCTCCCGTCCCCGGCTGGTTGTCACACGCAGCGTTTCTGTTTCTACTTTCCTTTGTGAGGTCAAGGGTGTTCGCGTGCGTGCCTACGGCCCCATGCTGGAGTTTGCGCATGGTGTTCAAGTCCTGCATGTGGGAGAGATTGCTGTTCCATAACCTTCGTAAGAACGGCTGGTCTTTGTGGACACGATCCTTCGGTGGACATGGTCCTCCAGTCGGCTGGGGAAGGTGATAATGGGAACTCTCCCAGCGTCAAATTTGTGTGGATTTCCAGCGCAAATTTCTTCCTTTCGAGTCGGGACAGTCCCGATCGTGGCAGATTACGGGCTGAAATGTGATCTCGTGGGAGTTTCCAGTGATAAGCAGAGAGGGGTGGTTGTGCTGCAGCCATCTGCAGGCGTAAATCCCGGGACCTATGTCACCATCAAGAGCACATCCGAGCTGGTGCACGCCACCTTGGCATATGCTGCAGTCTCCTCCCTCCTCGATGCGCTGCAGGTGCTTGCCCCATTCTACCCCTCCGCCCTCCCTGCCCGTGCCCTTCTGGTTATTCACCATGAGATTGAATAAGTGCAGCACGGGACACTTCATGCTGAGTAGTAGTGTCCGACTTGTTTGCTACACTAGGTTTTGACCATGTGTCCGCGCAGTACTCCGCCTCCTGGCAACTGAGCGTGTACGTCCCCACCCCACGTAACACTTGATGTTTACAACGCTTATAAAGTGTATCCGGAAGCAATAAGGCAACTGGTTCGTGCCAGAGAGAGAGGGGGGGGGGGCAGGGGGTGTTGCATTGCATCTGCAATTGTGTTATGGTGACTTGGTTATGAACATCACTGGGGCAGATACCCTCAAGTGAGTCGCATTCGAGAGCACAACTACAGAGCAAAGCTGTATGTAGACCGACGTGTAAGCGGGGAGTGCCTTAGTAGCGCCCAAAGACTGTGATGTCAGTGATGTGGCGCATGGATGGAGTAGGGAGGGGGACGCTGTGCCCTGTGGGGAACGGGGACGGTCTACACACTTCTTAAAGAAGAGAGGTCTGAAGGGAGGGAGGGAGCATGCATTGGATTGTGGGGTTGATTGAAACTGGAACGGCGTTACGGAGTTATGTTGTGGTGGGCTGTACAGGACTGGCGGGACCTGCACAGTGCAGGGGAAGGGGAGGCGTATCGCCGCCAGCTGGCAGC
>KV908584.1:11689-41689 GCA_002005505.1 Botryococcus braunii | reverse complement strand
TGCATGAATACTGAGCCTGAATCCAGAGTGCATGGACACAGAGCCAGAATCTTCCTTTTTGTGAGGCATGAGCCTGTCGACGCCCGACGACGGCTATGCTGATTTTGAGGCTTTTAGAGCAAATCACTGTTCCGCAAGTGTGTTCTGAGAGGGCCCGCCACTTTCATTGGCAAGATCCTGCCTCCTGCTGCCCTCTATGTGTGCCAACATCTGATGACACACCTTGCCCGCGACTCCTTGCTGAATGTGATGGTGGAAGTGTGTGAGCCCTCCTGTGGTGGGGAGAAAGGCCCACGTGGAAACCTGATTGAGCGGAAGGACGTGTGTGGGGATGGTATGGAGTGGTCGGATTTCATCAGCAAGCTGGCTAATAGGCACATCTAGTCTTGATGACCTGTGATGTATAACAAGCATACGTCGAGTCATTCATCCATTTTTTTCTTCATTCATTCGTTCGTTCAGACATTCAGTCATTCACTGTGTGTCAGCCCGCACCTGCATGTGCATGCGTGCACGAGTGCGTGTGCGTGCTCCTATATCGGTGCTGTATGGCAGAAATGCACGCGCGCGCGCGCGCGCGCGCGCGTGTGTGTGTGTGTGTGTGTGTGTGTGTGTGTGTGTGTGTGTGTGTGTGTGTGTGTGTTGTGTGTGTGCGTGCGTGTCCATGTCTGTGAAAAGAGTAAGCAGAGGGAACCGGGGGGGCGTAGCATTGGGGGCACCAAAGGCGGGGGTGGAAGCCCTGGAAGAAGAGCTGGCAGCCTCCGTGGTGTGGCTCAGTCTGGCGGTGGAGGGCGTGACCCTGACCTCCGACACGCGGCAAGATCCCCTCACAGATTGGCGGATCCTGGTTTCACCCCCGCTGGTCCTCTACAACCAGCTGCCCATGCCTGCCACCTACCTGGTGTGGGAGCTGCCCAAGGCAAGCCCCCCCCCGCTCCACTTCCCCTGCCCTTCCCTTTTGTGGGGGCGCCAGAACAGGAGAGGACCGGAGACTGCAGCCAGACAGCATGTACGTCTGAGCGTGCATGTGTGTGTGTGTGTGTGTGTGTGTGTGTGTGTGTGTGTGTGTGTGCGCGTGTGTGTGGGTGGGGGGGGGTTGTGTGAAGGGGGGGTTGGGTGCGTGCGTGTATTTGTGGAAAGGGGGGGGGGGGAACGGTTGGGGCATGGAGCATGTGTCATACAGGCGAAAAGAGAATAGAAGTAGGAAAGTGGCACAAGAAAGGATTTTGCACTGGCCCGCTCATGTACCCCTCCAGAGCAAGGCGCCCCCCCCCCCTCGGGCGGGGTTGCCAAAGGACTGCTGGAGTGGATAAGGATCACGAGGAATGGCCTAAAGCGGGTTGAAAGCTGCCATAAAACTGCGGATCAAATGAGTGCTCCACCATGAGCTGTAGTCAGTCTTCAGGATCCAGGGCTTTGGCGGCGAGAGGAGCCTTTTGGTGGTGCTTGAAGCATGGCGCGGAAGGTTGGCTTGGGATGTTGGATCACGTGGGGGCCATGTGGGAATAGGAGGGGGCGACACCGCAGCTGCGGCAGAGCGGGATTGTGGAGAGCGGGTCTCGCGCCGGGGTGTATGCAGCCGACACACGGCGCTCCCTCAGCCTCCAGTTCTACCCTGAGGGCTTTGAGTGGGCAGAGCCTGCCCCTGTTGCCCTGTCTGAGGGATTCTCCTCCTTCAAGGCACGCCCCTACACCACCTGAGCATCCCAGTTTTGCATCCAGGCCGCGGTCAAAGAGAGAGAGGGGGGGAGGGAGAGAGAGGGAGAAAGAGCATGTGTGTGTATGTGTGCGTTTATGCGTGTGTGTGTGTGTGTGTGTGTGTGAGTGCGGGCGTGTGTGTGTGTGTGTGTGTGTGTGTGTGTGTGTGTGTGTGTGTTGGCTGGGGAGGGGTGGGGTGAGTGGGTGGGTGGCTGTGTAGGGTCTCCAGTGTTTGTCCGCTGAAGGAGACAAGAGTCAATAGAGTGAAACTACATGCATGCGCTTGCATATGGTCTTGCCCGTTTGTTCCTGCATAATAGAAGAATCGGAGGGAGAGAAGAGAAAGTGGGCGGAAGGAGCTGGGGGAAGAATATGGGGGTCTGATGTTGGGGCGCTGGGGGGGGGGGGGGGAGCGGGGCGAATGGGTGAGGGTGCCTGCATATGCGGGTGTGCATATGCGCGCCCACACACCTTAGTTGTCAATGTAGCCGGTTGACGACAATGCAGCAGGGGATTGCACATAATTCTGGTTTTGAGAGGTGTTCATCATTTTCCGGGGGGCGACAGGCGGGCCTGGGGGGGCGGCAACAGCTGCCGGAGAGCTTCAAGGTGGTGCGCACGGGCTATCGGGACTCACCGCAGCCCATCTATCTCAGCCGCGACGTGCTGGTGGAGGCTTGGCAGCTCCAGAAGGTTCCAAACACTTCTCCTCTTTTCTCCTTTTTGTGGAGTTAATCCATTGAATTCGGATACAGATCGATCCCGTGTCGACTGGCTTAAATTCCAGAGAACTGAGCTGAATATTATCAAGACCAAGATCAGGAGGTGAATTGCTACACGATTCTGACCTCCTGCATGTTCATGGGTCCGGCTGCCGGGAGCAACCCCCTTTGAAGGATCAACTTGTATATCCTGGTCCAGTGGGTCTCAGCAGTGGCTGAGGCCCCAGTGAACTCCTCATACCAGCAACCTAATACCGGCCCGCCTTACATTGCAATAGCACAGCGTTGTGGCTCTAGTCGGAGGACTGACATAGGGAAGCAGCCGTTCCGATGCAGACATTTTCTGGAAATCACAGACTGAGGTCTGGGGGCGGGGCGAGATTCTTGTAGGATAGTTGGGGATCCATTGCAATATTGAAGCCTTACAAGCAAGGTTCTTCGCTCTGTTGGCGGTGTTGTTCCCCCCAGCAATGCAGTATGGGATGCATGCTTTTCAACGCCCTTCGGGATTTAGGAAATGGATCGGAGGGATCGGAGGGAAGGGTCTTCTCAGATAGGTCCAGGAGATCAGAGAGGATTAGTGATGGACAGGCGCGGAGGTAGGGTCTGTCAGGAGCTGTGGAGTGAGATTTGCTTGGATTGGGGTGGGGGGAGGAGCTGCTCATTGAACATCCCAGGATACGCGGTTTGAAATGTTTCATTTTGCCCTTGATATGAACCATAGCAAAGTCCTCTTCATCAGCGTATGGGAAGTTTCCCATTGGGGGCTGAAGGTTGCAGTGAGGCTGTGCAACCGTGACAGCCAGGGTTCGAATCCTTCAACCTTTCCTTACGTTTGACCTGGAGTCTTTTCTCCCCCCCCCCCTTCTTGAATCAGCTTTTCCTAATGGAGCTGAACATACCGTGGTTTCTGCTCATGAGGCGTTGGACATTGCAATTACGAGGGTGCCAGGCAATGTTGAATGTTCAAGCGCTGTTGTGGGGGGCGGGGTGCCAGAATCCGGATCCAGGCCAGGCAGTGGCATTGGGGCGGCGCTGTTGGTGCGCGTCTTTGTGCCACTGTGGGTGGTGAATGCGACCACGCTGCCAATGGCGGCCTGTGTGGTGACCGTGGGAGCGCCCCCAAGGCCCCCCCCTGCCATGGATTCCAGAGCCCCTGTCTCGGGGCTCATGGACACCTCCGACTCCGTCACTCTCAAAGTCCTCGACACCGATGCGTCCATCTCTAGCAGGTCAGCTCCCTTGCTCCCTCTTCACCTCCAGAGAATTTCCCTGTGTGTTGTGCGCATCTGCCCCCCCCCCTCTCTGTGTGTGTGTATGTTGGGGGGGGGGAGGAGGGAGGGTTGGGGGCAGAGAGAGAGGGGGGGTGCCGCATATTGTTTGGACGTTTACTCTTGTGCTTACATTTCTAAGGAGCAAGTATGAATGTGAACACATGTGCGGAGGCGAGTGTGTCTGGCACTGAGGCTATCACAACGCTCCCCCTTTTGCAGACCAGACAAGAAACTGCCTTCCTGCGCAGGGCGAGCATGGGCGCTGTCAGAGGAAAATTCCAGATGCTTCAGTGTCCCGTTCTGCCAGAATTGGCCCTGGCAGAAATTGGGGGGGGGGGGGCTCGTGTGCGATGAGGCATCCCATATTTTGCATGAAAGCCGATGCACAAGGAAGAGTAAGATTACTCCGGTGTCTGCTTGCGCTTCCCTCAATGTTGTGGTGAGCTGAACCAGAGAGCGCTACAAGCCGCCCGTGGCCAGGGGCAGATTAATAGATGGGGTCTTCAGAAGGATCACGGCCTTGAATGATGCCCAAATCCTCCCGCTGGCCATCATTCAAGGCCGTGATGCTTCAGAAGGCCCCATGTATTCGACCTGGCCCTCACAGACACAGAGAAGCACAATCTCGAATTAGTGCGACATGGGAGGAATGCGCTGCGCACCAACACACACGCACACCACCGCGCTTTGAGTCATTCGTGTACAATTTGAGGAACGTGCGGCACAAGTGTGCTTGTGGGTGTGGGGCGGATGGCTCAGGTGGCTGCAACTGTGATTGTGGGTGTGGGGCGGATGAATCCTAGACTCGGACCCCATCGGCCCCACACCCACAAGCACAGTTGTGCTCCACGTTCCTCGACTAGTAACCATAGGAGCACGACCCCATGTACATGACACAACACAGTCTCGACACAGAGCAATTTGGCAGAAAAGATGCAGTGAAATGGTGCGGGGGGTAATAGGAACACGCCCACAGGAGCCCGCCAAGTGGGAGCAGGCACAATTGCACTGCTGGCGTACCCGCTGCAACAGCTGGACGCCTTCCGAGAGCGGGACAAGAAGCAGTTTTACGGTGTTCGCCTCAAAGTATGCCAACCAGGGGGCTGTTTTTGGAGGCTTCCGGAGTCGCCCATCTTGAGCCCAAGATTGCTGTTTTGCTTATGCACTGGTGGAGAGACACTTCATTCAGGCTCTTATAGAGGGGACCATTGCGTGCGTGCGTGCATGCGTGTGTATGTGTGTGTGTGTGTGTGTGTGTGTGTGTGTGTGTGTGTGTGTGTGTGTGTGCGCGTGTGTGTGTGTGCGCGCGCGCGCGCGCGTGTGTGTGTGTGTGTGCGCGCGCATGCGGATGTGCGTGTGTGTGTGTGTGTGTGCGTGCGTGTGTGTGTGTGTGCGTGCGTGTGTGTGTGCGCTCATGTGTGTGTGTGTGTGTGCGCTCATGTGTGTGTGTGTGTGTGTGTGTGTGTGTGTGTGTGTGTGTGCATACGAGCGAGAGACCTCCCCCCTTCCCTGGGGCAAAAGGGCAGGATGAAGGGAAAGAGAAGGGCATGGCGGCTGGCGCAGGTCGGAGAGTCTGCCTGGACAGAGCCGCTCAATTTGGACAGTCGTGCAGACCTTGACCAGGCCCAGGACTTCAGTGTGCGTCCGGTTCTTATCCGTGCCCGCATGCCTTCCTGGGGAGCCGTGGCAGAAGTAGTTGCACGCCTGGAGGTCGTGGGATCCTCCTTCGAGCGTACCATGGTTCGATTTCCTCTCAACCACTGCACTTTATTTTTGATTGGTTTTGTAATCTTTTCCTTTCTCGACACGTAATGGCATATGTCACCGTTTCTAGTGCAATGCAAAAGCTCAAGGGATCAATTTTCCCTCTCAACCAGTGCACTTTAGTTCCGCTTGTTTTCTTTTTCGGAACCTTCTCCTATCTCGACACGAAAAGGCATACGTCACCTTTTCCAGTGCACTTAGAGTCTCAAGGGATCCATTTTATTGTCTGCCCGTTTTTGTTTCTCCGCTGCAGCATTGGTGACGCCACACACACAAGATCCACCCCAACCTGTTCTTGCAAGGTCCTGTGCTTGCTAGTTCATGTCAAGAACACATCTTGAAGGTTGGCAACACATCTAAAACATTTACGAAGTGTGCTGAATGCAACATATTTCCAAAACAAACCCATCAACTATCAACATGGCTCAAATCAGTATGCCTCGACACCACATGGACTCTACGTCTTGACCAATTAACAACCCAACAGCACAGAGCCTGGCAATTTACGTATTCCAGCCTGTTCCTGCTCCTCTTCTTCCTCCTCCTCCTCCTTCCCCGGTCCCCGCCCTCTCAACGCCCTTGTGCACATGCGGGACTGAGGTGACGATGGCTGCGCTACAGGCGCTGAGGCTGGAGCCGTACTGCGTAGTCACCAACCTCACAGGCATCCCCCTGCAACTGATGCAGTACAAGTCAGGCAGTACGGGGGACAGACTACGCGGAGATGGGGGGGGCTCCAGCGTGGCACTGCTCCCCCGGCGCCCCTCTGGCGGTTCCCTGAGGGCGGGACTCTCCATGGCTGCAGCTTTGGCAGAAGCTGTCCCTGATTGGACAACAGCTGTTGACCTTCCTGTTGGTCCGCCCCCCCCACCCCTCCCCCCTTCCTGATGTCTCTGTGGGCTCTGGTGATGTCCTTCCTTGCGTACTGCTTGTACTTCAGGTTGGAATAGGGGACTCGGGCATACGGCGCTGAAATTTTCCTACATATGGTGTGTTCCTCCCACTACCCCCGGGATAGGCACCCACAATTGTTTCTCCGCAGTCTCGGCCACGTGTAGAAGTTACTTGCCTGCTCGACAACACTCTCCCAAAAAGACTTGAGGGGCACACGCGTCCGTCCCCGCATCTGCACACGTGTGTGTGTGTGTGTGTGTTTGTGTGTGTGTGTGTGTGTGTGTGTGTGTGTGTTGGGGGGGAGTTGGAGGGGGGGACATCTTGTGGGGGCTACGTGCCTGAAGGAGGCTTGAGGGGAGGTGATGGCGGGGTTGTGGGGCAGGCACGTGCGCACAGCCGGTGTACTGGAGTACTGCCAGCGAGGAGCGGTCGGTGTGTGTGAGGTTTGCCCCGCTGGCAGGGGACCCCGGGCCCCCCCTGTGGTCCCAGCCCATCCAAGTTGCCGAGCCGACTGCCTCGATGGATTACGTAGTTCTCCCCGTGCGGGACCCTCCCAAGGACAGTGGGCCGGTACCCCAGGGGGCTTCAGCTTCAGAGGAGACAGCGCAGGCCGCATCCCCAAAAGATCCCGGTCCCCCAGGAGGCCCCGGGCCCCCCTTGGAACCCCTTGTGCGCTCTCCAGGCTCCCGTCGACTGGAGGCGGCCTCCCTCTCGCCGTATCTTCGCAAACTGACGACCAAACTGAGCAGCAGTGAACCTGAGCTTGATCCCGTGCATGGCAGCAGAGTGTCTCGCCGCGTCAAGATCTACACCAGGCACGTGCCCCTTCACGTGCCTGTGCCGTTCTGACCTCACCCTTGCCCCGTTGTAGTTTCCCAGGCATTCTGCGCACTTGTTTCTGGGAGGAGGAGGCCAGGAGAGAGGTAGGAAAGGGAAGGCACACATTGCGAAGGGGTGGGGTGGACGACTATCGGCATGCTGTCAGATCGAACACGCTTCTCCTCCCTTGAATTTCAGGTGAATGTTTCCTTCACCCAGTTCGTCTTTTGCCTTCAAGGGCAGTGCGGGTGGAGGAGGGCAATTAGGCTCTCTGATATTTGTAAGGTCTACTAGCGCCCCAACCTCAGCACATGAGGCCAGCCTGTCAGATGCAACAAGCACACACTTGCGTTAAGCCCTAGGTGCACACGTCCTCATATACCTCAACCTCCCCCCCCACACGCGCGCGCGCGAACACACACACACACACACACACACACACACACAAACACACACACACCTACATACACACCTATCCACATACAGAGCGTGCCCGTGCAAGCGTGTGCGCTCACACACACGCAACCAAACACACTCAACCATACACACGCACACACACATACACACACACAAGCCCCTACATACACACCTACACACATACAGAGGAGCGCCCTGTCAAGCGTGTGCGCTCACACACACGCAGCCGGACACACGCACACCCACATACATACACACACACGCACGCACCTACACACACACACACCTACACACACAGGGGCGTTGAGGCGAAAAGCGCATGAGGGGTTGGGAGGATGGTGCGCAGCCTGGAGGGTGGGCTGATGATGGAGGAGGTGGAAGTGGTGACGCTGCGGTACATCTGTGAGGTACGCTCCCCAGGGGCGCTGCACATCCTGCTCACCAGCGTGGCTGCAGACGCCTTCCTGCTTCTGGAGAACCGGTCGGGCCAGCCGGTTCGGTACCGCCAAGCCCACATTGCGGGACTGCCTTTCCTGCCCCTCCCGCCCTTCTCCGCTGCTGGCTTTGCTTGGCAGGCCGCTGACCGCCAAATCGACCGTGAGGTTCGTCTCTTCTCCCAACCCCCCTCCCCCGCCATTCACTGTCTACATGTGTGTGTGTGTGTGTGTGTGTGTGTGTGCGCGCGCGCGCTCGTGCGCGTGCGCGTGCGCATGTGTGTGCGTGTGGGTGTGTGTGTGTGTGTGTGTGGGGTGGTTGGGTGGGTGTATCTGTGTGTGTGTGATAGGGGCTGGGAGGCAAACGGAGCCTGCAGGCACAAAAGTGGGAAGGTATCCAGTGGCGGTGGTGCGGGAAGGAGGGTATCCCCTGTGCACTTGCATCTTCCGCAGTGCCTGCACAGGCACAGACTTGCATTGTGGATGTGCGGGTCCGAGCTATGTGATGGCAAGAGGAGAGGGGGAGGGCCGGAAGCATGGCTTGGAGCCAGGTTTTTGGAGGCTTGGAAAATGTTCTGTTTGGTGACACAGAACGTTTGATGAGCGCGCAGAAAATGTGTCATGAGTGGAGAGAAAGGGGATGCACATGTCGGCAGGGATGCCTCTGGTGCACGGCTTTGTATGTGGCTTTCTGTGTACATGTGTGTGTACATGTGTGTGTACATGTGCGTGTAGGCTGGTTTGTGTGTGTAAGGGGGCGGGGGGGGGGGGGTAGGGACACATACACACACAGAGTATGTGTGCGTGTGTGTGTGTTTACGTGTCTGCATATGTGTGGGTGTGCGTGCGTGCTTACGTGTGTTTGTGTCTGTGTGCGCGCGCTCGCGCGTGCGTGCGCGCGCACTCACGTGTGTGTCTATCAGAGCACAAGCAGAAGGGGGGGTGTGCAGGTGGAGCTGTCGGATGCGTACGGGAGCGGGGCGGCTGCAGTGCGCTATTCTCTGGAGGAGGCAGGCCCGCGCTGTATCGACGATGACATGAGCATGCAAGGGGGCCGCTCCCCCTCGGGAGGGGCTCTCCCGCGTTTCTCTCTCGCTGTTGGCGTTGAGTTGCAGGTACTGCGTGCGCGCCTGATAATGCGTGCGTGTAGGTGGGGGACGCGGGTGCGTGCACATGTGCAGGTGATAGAAAGGGGGTATGAGTGCGTGCTATTGGGTTTGAGAGAGCATGCTGGCATGCAGATGTTGAGTTCTTGGGATCTCTGCGCCTTGCCTATGACTAATCAGTAATCAGATCATCAATTGCTGACATAGTGCCAACTCGTGCTGGCCTCTTGTTGTGCGGGGTCCTCTGATGAGCAAGGCTGCCTGCATCCTGATTGTGCCTGCATCCTGCTTGATTTAATTTGGCAGCACGTGTGTAGCGTGGTGATGATGGCTTGGTGGATGTAGGTGCGCGTGAAGGACAGAGTGACTGAGGTGCAAGGAGAGACAGGGACTGTGTCTCTGGGTTCCGCCTCCATCCTTGGGCGCGCCTGGATTCCTAGGGTTCTCAGCATCACGCCATGTGAGATCACTGCTCATCTCGGTCTGCTGCTTATATACTACATTCACACCTAACTCTGTGCAGTGGGGCCCTAGGTCACTGAGTCATAACCTTCAGAACGTTTGGCTCCGTAGAGTTAAGGCGTGGGATCAAATCCCAACCGTGCAAGCGGTGATCAGAACATCTCCTTTTTTCTGCGGCACCTTGGTTTACTGGGCCTGTACCGGTCTGGGACACGAAGGAGTGAGGGTTCTGTACCAGTTGAATTATGCGAGCTATTTTAGGACTTGGCTGGGACCCGGTGGCCCTGCTTCACATCCCTGGTGGCCTTATGTACTGCCTGTACGGCTTCAACTATTTCCCTTGGGTTGTGAGAACTTGGCTCGGTCGTGTTTTGCGAACTCGAATGTGGGTGTGGGTGTGTGTGTGTATGTGTGTGTGTGTGAGTGTGTGTGTGTGTGTGTGTGTGTGTCTGTGTGTGTGTGTGTGAGCGCGCACGCGCGTGTGCTGCACATGTTTCGGCTATTTCAATTCCTTGTTTGGAGTGGGGAATGAGCAGACGACGCTGGACCTTGCCGCTCTTGCATGTGCAATGCACAAACTTAGTTGTATGGAGCACCTGACAACCTAGTGCAATCTCGATATTTTCAACAGCATTTTTTGCAAAGAACTGCAACTTATTCGACCTTGTGCATCATGAAGATGGCTCCCACTCGATGGTTACATAACATCCATATCTCCCCACCACCCCCCATCTCTCTCTCTTCCCCCTCCTTCCCCCCCCCTCCCCACCGCCTTACCTCTGTCATCCTCTCCCCGTCCTGCTCTCTGCTCTCATCTGCCCCCCATCCTGACTGAGGGGCCACGCTCCCGCCGGGGGGGCGCAGACAAGAAGGGGTCCCCGGCAGCAGACTTGGTAGCGCTTGAGGCGCCAGCCCCCGGGCAGCGGGAGGCGGGGGCGGGGAGCTTGTACATGACGGTGTCCGTGGCGGCAGCGGAGCTCAGCATCGTGGACCACTGCGTGGAGGAGGTGCTGGTGCTGACGGTGCTGGGCTTCCAGCTGGAGCACGCCGCCCGCATCGGCGCTTCCGCCGACTTCTCGCGCCTCCGCCTCAACGTTCAGCAGCTGCAGGTGGACGACATGCTCTTCGGGACCCGGTGATGCCCCCCCCCCCCCACGCCCTCCGCTTTTTCTGCTCCTTTGGCTTGTGGTTCGGAGGCCGCCTCTTCCCTGCCTCCTGTCCATGGACACTGCCTGTGTGTGTGTGTGTGTGTGTGTGTGTGTGTGTGTGTGTGTGTGTGTGCAGTTGCACTGAATGATACGAAGACTCTGCACGTGATGATGGGGCTGTGGGGTGCATCCGCGCGCACGTGTGTAAGTGTGTGTGCGTGCGTGCGTTCACGCACGCGCACGCACAAGAGGGAGGGGAAGGTATGGCAGAGGAGGGAGGGCGAGAGAGGGAAGGGGGGTGGAGAGAAGGAGGGAGAGAGAAGAGAAGAGATGAGAAAGAGAGAAGTGGTTGCATGTGTATGTCATATGTGCATGTTTGGGTGAGTGCCTGTACGTTTCTGCGTGCACACGTGGGAGCATGGCAGGATGTCGCACTTGTGGCTGGTACACCAACGAGGTGGGGAAGCATGCCGGCAGGCGACCAATTGGGTGAGCGAAGCGACAGTATGGCAGTGGTTAAAGCAGATGGAAGAACTTGGAGGTGTAGGGAGCTTAGGGGGATGTGGGGCAGGTTTCCCGTCCTTCTTTGCCCGATGGTGGAGGCTGGCTCCACAGCAGATGGGGAGGGGGGCGAGAGCCTGCCTCTCTTGCATCTCACCATCGTCAGCCAAGTCGGGGGGCCACGTGGTGAAGTCTACTATCCGTACATCGCATTCCGTACCTCGGGCGTCCTACAGGTGCTGCATTCCTCTTTTGACACGAGAAGGCACCAGATCACGAACATGTCGTTCTGCCAGCTGCCAAACTGGTGGCTGGATGTGTTCATTGATTTGTTTTCCTTTCTTTATCTTGTTTTGGGCTGGATATGCGGACCAAGAAAGCGGAACTGTTCGAAGCTGATCGTAGCTAATCTGCATAGACATGGCCATGTGTATGTACATCCAGGGGTGAGCCCAGGAAAGGGGAGACTGGAGGATGGTTTTCCCCTCTCTATAACAGTGTCTGCCAGATCCTTTGAGTTTCTATCAAGGTAGAATGACAGATGTGTTTCGATTCAAAGTGCACTCTTATCTACTTTCACTCTTTTGAAAGGGTTGCAGTACCTAGCGTTGGACAGACGATTCCTGGACATATACGTACCAATTTTCGCGCCCACTGTGTGTGTGTCTTTGTGTGCGTGTGCGCGCGCGCATGTGTCCGCTGTGTGTGTGTGTGTGTGTGTGTGTGTGTGTGTGTGTGTGTGTGTGTGTGTGAGAGAGACAGAGAGAGAGAGAGAGAGAGAGGGGGGGGGGGAGAGTGCGAGTGTGTGTGTGTGCGTATGTGTGTGTGTGTGTGTGTGTGTGTGTGTGTGTGTGTGTGTGTGTGTGTGTGTGTGTGTGTGAGAGAGAGAGAGAGAGAGAGAGAGAGAGAGAGAGGGGGAGAGGGAGGGAGAGAGAGAGAAGGGAGGGGAGGGAGGGAGGGAGAAGGGGGCGTAGGGCCATTCGGTTGAAGGAATGCACACCCTGGTTGACAGCTGTAGGGTAGGATGAGGGGTATGGAGGGCAGCGGGGAGAGGGAGAGGGGAGTGGGGGCGCAGATATCAGTGACGGAGGCGCTGGTGTGGCGGATCGTGGAGATGAGCCGGGGCCTTAACCTGGCCGCTCTCTCCGGGAGTAAGCAGCACTCTGGAGTGGCTGCTGCCACAGACGCCCGCATCCTCCTGGCTCTCATCTCCATTGGTGACTTCGTTGCTGCTGTCAGGTGAAGCCCTTCCAACTTCAATCTTCTGCTTCACAGCTCGTACTCCCGACTGTCCGCTGTCCACCTCTTAAATCCAAGTTTTAAGTGGATATCTCTTCCTCCCACCCCCGCTTTTCGATTTGACGTTTGGAATCCCCGCTCTTGGTCGACCTGCCCAACTGCATCTGTTCGAGTGGGCACCTCACTCTCCCACTTTCAATTCGACATCTTACACTCCCATTTCCAAGTCGGCAGACGCTGCCCTTGTGATGCGTTTGCTGCGGGTTGGCAGTCTTTAACTGCATGAAAGGGTTTAGAATTTCGCGCCCAGGGGCGGTCGAGTTCGCATTCACAGTGAAGACATCTCTCCAATCGGGGTGCCAAGGCGGCATGTTCTCGCTGGCATTTCAGCAAGAATGCATGTCGTCAGTATTCCTTGGCCCCGGAGGGGGGGCAGAGGGGATTGCATGACCCCCCTCCGCCAGGCACTGCATACCATTTTTCCCCACGTCCCATACCACTTTTGCTCACCCCACACCCTCTCCCTACGCATCTCTTCCCCACCTATCTCGGATGACTCCTGCGTCCCACGCGACCCATGCCGCTCTGCCCACCGCATTTCAGGAGGAGCCGATCGGCCCAGGATGCGGATCGGAGCCCCTTGACAACTGAGAGTGGGGCCGGAGCCCACTGACAGTTTGTATACATGCTTTGGCTTCATCTTCATATTCTAAGAAAGTGCGCTACAAAGAGTGCTACAAAGAGTGCTATATGTTTAAATGAGAGTATGTATTATTTAAGGATTGAGAAAGATGTAAAGACTTGAAAGATTTGCAAAATCTTTTAGTATTACTGCTAAAAGTACGATATCTAACTATTTTGGGGGGGGGGGGGGCAGCTTCCGGGGGGACCAGTTTGCGCGGCCGAGGTGGGCCACCCGGCTGGGCATGCTGGCCTGGCTGCTGGATATGGCCAACTTTGAGAACGTGCCCGTGCGCCTGCATGGCTTCGAGATGAAGGACAGCAACATGTTCTGGTCCGTCTTCACGACCTCCATATTCAAAGAGATCCAGGTGCTAACCCCCATCCCCTCCGCCTGCCTGCCTGCCTGCCTGCGTGTTGTGTCATTCCCTCCCCCCCCCCTCCCCTTCCTGGGGCCCTGTTGTGTGCTTCCTCTCTGCCTTGCCCTCTTCATATAGTTGTGTTGAATCGGCGGTGTTTTGTTCCTCTCTGATTGTTTACCTTCCTCTCCGGCTGGGCCCTATCGCGTGCCTCTCTTCCCTTTGCATGTCGTGATTGCTCTCCCGGGTGTAGTGAAGCGGGAGGCTCCACCCTATATTGCCAGCCTGCCACGGTGTCACCTCCCCCCGTTCACTCATTCAGCTGGTACCCCATTCAACCCCGCTTCCACACACCTTCCTCCTCTTCCGTGAGCGGGAGCCAGAATGCCATGCGAGATGTGCGCGTAGGCCAGGAAGCAGGCACACACCTTCATCGCCTGTTCACGGCTGATGGCGGCCACATACCAAGGCACCAGGCTGTTTGAGGAAGGCCACATGCACGCACCATATCCCTGACATGCTTTTTTAAGGCGCGTGAACACACACACACACACACACACACACACACACACACACCCACCCACACACACACACACACACACACACATACACACACACACACACAAACACACATACAGACATGCACGCACACTCTCCCCGCCTCCCTCCCCCCTCCCTCCCCCCCCTCTCTTGCGCTCTCACTCTCTCTCTCTCTCTTGACCCTCACACAAGAGCGTGGAGAGTGAAGTACCCAACAAACCGCCATTTTTTACGAATTCTGCTGCGCGGCCAGTCCTGCGCCACGTGGCACGCGCACGCCAGCCGGGAATAGCGAACAACGAAGCAGCATGTGTGAATGGGGGGCGCGCAGGGGCAAGTGATGGGGGTGGCACTGTCCTTCCTGCGCAACTTCGGCATCTTCAGCGGGGCGTCCGGGGTGCTGGGGGCCCTCAGTGCCAGCGTGGCCACCCTGGCGGCTGACGACCGTCCCGACACGGTGCGGGTCGCGCGCCAGCGCAACATCACGGGCGTCGGGGAAGGCCTTGCAGAGGGCGGGGAGGCTCTGGGGGCCGCCTTCTACCGTGGCCTCACCGGCCTCATCTCCAAGCCCCTGGAGGGCGCCAAACGGGATGGCGTTGGCGGTGCGCACATCCCACCCACTGCCGCCCATTGCCTGTGGAGAGGAAGGAGGATTTTGGCGCGGGAAATGCCCCTTTGATGTTTTCTTCTTGCGGTCCCGTTCGTTTGTTTGACCGGAAGGGTCTCGCCCCCCTGGGGGCTCTCTCTCTCTCTCTCTCTCTCTCTCTCTCTCTCTCTCTCTCTCTCTCTCTCTCTCTCTCTCTCTCTCTCTCTCTCTCCCCTCTCTCTCTCTGTCTCTCTCTCTCTCTTCCCCTCTCTCCCCCTCTCCCTCTCCCCCCTACTCTTCCCCCCTCTCTCTCGCCCCTGACACACATACACACACACACACACTCACACACACACACACACACAGGCACACACACTCACACACACACACACACACACACACGCACGCACACACACACTCACACACACACACACATACACACACATGCACGCATGCACTTTGCATGCGCAGACGCGCGCACACGACCCTCTCTTTCTTCCCGGCGGGGATGGAGTCCCCGCCCTGAATTCTATGCTTTATGGCGCACACGCATCTGCTCTTCCCCGCGTCGCTTCTTGCTCCTCACTCCACTCCCTGGACCTACATTTTCGGTCCAAATACGCTTCCGTTCCATCCTCCTCTTTTCCCAACCAGGGCAGCAGGTCCTGGCACGTTTCCGTGAACTCCCCTTCTCGGGCAGCAAGCAGGCAGGCAAGGCTGGCTCCGGACGCTCCTGAGTCATCCATCCCCCATGACCTTGGGGATGGCGGCGTGCAGGCTTTGTGAAGGGAGTAAGCAAGGGGCTGATCGGGGCCGTGGCCCAGCCCGTGAGCGGGGGCCTGGAGTTCTTCTCGAATGCCTTCGAGGGCATCGACGCCAGCAGCAGCAACCTGGTGGGGCGGCAGCGGAACCCGCGCTACCTCCAGCGCCGCCGCCTCCCCCGCGCCATCGGCGGGGACAAGCGCGTGCTCCCCCTCCTCCGCCTGGTTGGCTCCATCCTCACCGACCGCCTGGTACCCCCCCCCTTCTGCCTGCCAACCATGTACATCCCTCTCACTGCATGTAGGCCTGGTGTCCCTTACATAGGTGTGAACTGCGTAACCGCATGATGCATGTCCCGTCCATCTCTCTCTCTCTCTCTCTCTCTCTCTCTCTCTCTCTCTCTCTCTCTCTCTCTCTCTCTCTCTCTCTCTCTCTCTCTCTCTCTCTCTCTCTCTCTCTCACTCACACACACACACACACACACACACACACACACACACACACACGCACCCCCACACATGTGCGCATGTGCGCAGAGGCAGACGGGCGCGCACACATCGCACACTCTCCCCCTCGTGGAATTCTCGGGCGTACTGCATGTGTGCAGCACTCATATGTGAGCGCGCTTGTTCTGTTAGATTTGTGTGCGGGTGGGTAGTGGGGTGTGTGGTGGTGGTGCGGGGGGGGGTGGCCTTCAAGGCACTCCCGACGGAGGCTGCCATGCTGGCAAAAGCAAAGCACAATCACATGCACCCATCAGGTGGATGAGTGGGTCCACGAGCCTGCCTTGGTTTGAACAAGGTGGCTCCCTGACAAGTTTCCAGCATATGTAACCCTCAAAATAGGTATCTTGTGCTGATCTCTACTCCCTCAGCACGACAGCGTGGGCTCTTTACAGAGGCCCAATTAATGTATAAATTTGAAGCTTTATTCTTTAAGTCCGCCCCTGTGCTCTGCCCCCACTCCTCCATTTGTTTTCCTCCCACCCCGGCCCCCCCCCGGGGGGGATGATGCATTTGCCTCGCCGCGAACTTGCAACGCCGCCCCGCTTTGCCGGGTTTGCCTCCTGTCGACACTGGCGGGAGCTAGAATGTGCATTACGTCAGCGGCCTCCCTCCTCGGCCTCCTGAGTATCTTTTTGTTCGTCTTCATTGCCCACCCAACGATTCATAGCAGCGGTCCCTGCCCCTCAAAGAGCACCTCGAGACCTTGCGGCTGGTGCAGTCGCGCATGGAGGAGGTGGGGCAAGCGCTGCTGTTCCGCTGTGAGGAGGCGGCGAGCGGGCTGGACTTGCTTCGCGGGCGGCGCCGTACCACCCGTTACTGGTCAGGTGACGCTTACGAAGATCACATGCTGCTGCCGGATGAGCGCGTCGCTTTGCTGACGGACCGCGCCATCCTGCTGGTTCATTCCCCTGGCTTCGCCGCCATCCAGGCCTCCTACGAGGAGGGCGGCGCCCCCACTGTCGAGTCCGACATTCCCAAGTCCGAGGTCAAGTGGGAAGTTGCCTGGAAGGTACGCCACCTCCGTCACACCTCACTCCTCCTCCTCATCATCATCACCATCATCATCATCATCATCATCATCATCATCATCATCATCAGCCTCATCCTCACCCTTGGTCTTCTTTGTGCCGAGAAATGCCGTCTTTGCTTCCTCGCCTTCTTCCCTTTAGACGTTCGTACTATAAAAGGAGCACTTATTGGAGTAGCATAGTGGGAGGTACTGGGCATTCTGCTTGTTTGAAACATTAAACGGGTTATCTTTAACCCGTGCACTACAGTGGAAGGTACTGGTCATTCTGTTTGCTTGAGTTCTGTGCACTTGTGCCACTGGCTTACTGCTGATTCTGTGAGTTTTCTAGAGCCTCTTCTCCTTTTTGCACAGAGGCGTTCCCCCTTCACCCCTGCTTTTAGGATTGAACTGAAGGGCCGCTAAGTCACTTTGGGTTGCAAGCCCTATTATCCAGTGACTCACAGCTGTTGTGGATGCGGGAGGCAGATGCGGTGCATGTCCTGGCTGTGTGCGTGCTTGTGTGTGTGTGTGTGTGTGTGTGTGTATGTGTGTGTGTGTGTGTGTGTGTGTGTGTGTGTGTTTGTGTGCGTGTTTCTGTGTGTGAGGAATGTTTTCTAGGTTGGAAGGGAATGGCTTGAGAGGGAAGGAGGATGGAAGGCAGGAAGTGCGGGTATGAGCGACAGATGATGATGTGTGGGAAATGGGGGTGGGCTAGGACTTGTTGGACCTGGAGCTGCGCTGGTCTCCCGGGATGCCGCTGCCGGACCGCGTGGTGGTGCACCGGATTGGGACTTTCGGCTCGGAAGAGGAACAAAGCCTGGCGTATGCTCTTCGCTGCTTTCCCAACTCCACGCAGGCACGCCCTCCTTCCTTTCCATAACCGTTCCCGCATGGATTAGCCATCTTTGGGCAGGGGAGCATGTCTTCAGAATATGCTCAAAGCCTGCCTTGTGCAAATCAGCTAATTAGCAGGGCCTGATGTTCCTCTCCCCCTCCCATGCAGCCCCCCGCACCCCTGTCCTCCACTCCCTCTGCTTGCCCGTATGCATGTTGTCGTCATGGGGGGGGGGGGGGGCGGAGGCCAGCACTCTGGCTTCGGAAAAGTGACCCGTCAGGGACAGTGTCAGGGGCCCACACCTTGTGGCCACTCTCGGAGGAGGATGCCCCCCTCTATTTTTTGAAGAAGAAACAGAGAAACAACGTTGCTGGGACGAGTCGGCACCCCGGCAGAGGCAAGGCAGACCGCGTAGTCCAGAGCAGGAGCTCAGAGAGTGGAGTCAGCAAGGGGGGGGAAGAAGTGCTGGGGGGTGTTGAGCAGTGCGGGGGCATGTTGGGCTGTGCGGGGACATGTTGGGCATTGCAGGGGCATGCTGAGCCGTATGGGGGCACGTTGAGCCGTATGGGGGCACGTTGAGCAGTACGGGGGCATGTTGAGCAGTACGGGGGCATGTTGAGCAGTACGGGGGCATGTTGAGCAGTGCCGGGACATGCTGAGCAGGCCGGGGGCGCGTTGGGCAGGCGGAGAATCTGAAGGCGCTGGCGCTGAAGGTGAAGCACAAGTACGCGACGGCGGGGCAAGACACGCCCCTATGGGTCCGCCGCACGATGGAGCCGGCGCCGGGGTTGCCCCCACAGGCAATGCCTCCCGTGATGCTGAGCCTGGAGTTCCGCCTGATTTGGCACACGGGCCGCAAGAGCCTTCCTCAAGTGACCATCTGGAGGCCCATTGCCCCCATTGGCTACAAGCCCGCAGGGGATGTGGCAGTGCTTGGCCTGGACCCCCCCCAGCACCCCGTGCAGGTAGCCCCCCCCCCCCCCGGGTCCAGGTAGCCCCCCTTGTGCAGGTAACCCCCCCCCCTTTCCTGTGCAGGTACCCCCCCTCTGTGCAGGTGGCCACCCCCCTTTGCAGGTATCCCCCCCCAACCCTGTGCGCCCACTTGTTTACATGAAAAGTGAAGCTTATCTGACCCGCAACTCCACTTTTCTGCCACTTGCTCCCAGGCTCAGGGTTGCTGGGGGAGCTGCTCCATCTCATGAGCCTCCAGTGGCTGGACAGATGGAATCTCCTCCGGGAGAGGCCATCCGTTTTGGATTGTAACTGTGTCAAGAGTAATGAGGGACGTAGTCCTCCATATCCCTCGTTCCTGGATCCTCAGTTAACAGCTGCCGGGGTGTGCCTGTTATTGGTTAGGCCTTGTGACAAAATTGTTGGGCGAGAGATGGTAGCAGGGCACGAACTCAGATGTGGAGGCTGTTTTCTTACCTGTGCCAGGCTGAACTCAGATGAGGGGGCTGTTGTATAGATGTGCCAGGTGGCCTGTATGACTTGGCATCTAAAAGGGTTGGGGCCCGTTCCCACCTCCTGTAGCGTGAACCTGTCAAGAGGATGCGGGAGGCATGCCTACATCCACACACTGAGCTTGTGAGCAGGTGGAATTGGTTTCTAGGTTGGGTATGGGGTAAATCGTGCTCCTCCCCACCACACACACCAATCACCCACCCTCTCTCGCACACCCGCCTCCCAACCAGGAAATACGCAGAAACAAGGGGGGAAACGGATATACGGAAGGGGAGGAAGGGGAGAGAGAGAGGTAGAGAGAGGGAGGGAGGGAGGGAGAGGGAGGGAGGAGAGAGTGACACACACAGACACACACTCGCACAAACATACACACGCACACACACACACACACACACACACACACACCCACTCTCTCTCTCTCTCTCTCTCTCTCTCTCTGTCTCTCTCTCTCTCTCTCTCTCTCTCTCTCTCTCTCTCTCTCTCTCTCTCTCTCTCTCTCTCTCTCTCTCTCCCCCCCCCTCGCGCGCGCGCGTGCACACACACAGAAATACAGCAACAGACTGCGGCTGAGGCCACAGACTAAGGGGTGGGGGGCGTTGGAGGATGTAAAGAAAAGCCTTTTCTGGAACTTGCAGAGAGCAGAATCAGAGAGATGGACGTGGTGTGAGGGCAGGTGTTCCGGGACGAGGGGGTGCGCTCCGGAGGAGAGGTGAAGGCAAGCACGTCTGCGGAGGGGGCGGCGCGCCCCATCACAGCAGCGCCTCGCCTGTATCATCTCGTTTGGCGGGACAACGGGCGCTTGCCAGTGACCATGTGGGAGCCGCTGCCGCCTCCAGGGTACCGGGCACTGGGAACTGTAGTCCTGGGGGCCCTGAGCCCCAACAGCGCGGCCCAGGCGGTGCATTATCCGGAGCCCGACCTGGTGGTCTGCATTCGTCAGGATCTGTGCCAGAACGCAAGGCTGGCGGATGCCGCCATCTGGAAGTGGGACCCACCCGCCTTGCAAGTGCGCAGCCCTTCATCCTGCTCAAGCTTGCTTTCAGCCATGTGTCCTAAGCAGGCCGCGCCCTCGCCTCTTCTGGCTGCCTGCCTATGGCCCTGCCTGCTCCCTGTGGGTCCCCACAACTCGCCTTCCAGGCCAACCCAACCCCACTGTCCCTGCATGCCCTGATCTCTACAGCCTCCCCAAGTTCTGGCGTCGGTTTCTCTCGCTCTCCCTCCCTCCCTCCCTCTCTCTCTCTCTCTCTCTCTCTCTCTCTCTCTCTCTCTCTCTCTCTCTCTCTCTCTCTCTCTCTCTCTCTCTCTCTCTCTCTCTCTCTCTCTCTCTCTCTCTCTCTCTCTCTCTCTCTCTCTCTCTCTCTCTCTCTCTCTCTCTCTCTCTCTCTCTCTCTCTCTCTCTCTCTCTCTCTCTCTCTCTCTCTCCCCCCCCCTCTCTCCCTCTCTCTCCATATTTCAAGCACCCTGTGGTGGCCAACTTGTCTTACATGCATGAACATGGTCTGCCCAGATTCTGGGGCGGGTTGTAACTGGACTTCTCTGTCTAGCTTTGAATGTCACCGTCTTGAGTATCCCAAAAGAAAACACTCATGCATTCCTAAGAGAAACCCGTTTTGCCCTCCACACCCCGGCCTCGTTGATATGACCTTAACGTAGGGCCCCCGCGCACCTGCTTACAAGGATCTTTCGCAATGCAGATTTGTGGAAAATAGTATTTGAGGCAAGACGGGGGGGGGGGTTCGAGGTGCGGGTGCGAGGGGGATATCCTCTAATCAATGCCCAAAACAGACACTTGGCTATCTGTGCCTTTGCTTGCCTGCTTATGAACCTGGCGGAGGTCAGATTGCTTCAGGGAGAGGCAGGAGAAGCAGTTGCCTTAGGCCGCAGTAGGAGTCACATTCATTTGTGAGGCATCGGGAGGGATCCCCCACATTCCACCTATCTCACTTTGGTTCGAACCCCAGGACTCCCCTCTTACTGGCAGGAAGTTCCTACCTGGTGTAGGCTTTGGGGACAAGCTGGCTTTTGAGCTTTGATTTGTACTACAGTCTTACACTATCCAGATCCTTTAAGAGGTCCAGCAAAGCGAGGGGGCCCAGGGACAAGGAAAAAGAAAGTTGTGTCGAACACTGTGTGATGCTTTGAGAATGTTCCCTGAAAGGGGCTCCGTTCAGGTGGTGTGATGATGTGGACAAAAGGCCCGGACTGTACGGCCTGTACGGTCTTGTGATGATGTGTACAAAAGGCCCCCGGCCTGTACGGTCTTCTGAGGCACCTTTGGGGGGCAAGAAGGGACGCGGGCTGAGGTATGGTGGGGACAAAAGCCGTCGAATCGAGTGGCCACGCTGCTCTAGGCAGTGCAAGTAATCTGGGGACACGTGCCCATGTCTTGCCAGGCATTCAGAAGCTACGAGCATCTGTTGTGGCGGCACAACAACGAAGGATGATGTGGGATGCAGTTGATGGAGGTTGATAACCAGAATACCAACTAGGATGTACTGCACTCCAGGGCTGCGCAGTGGGCGCGTACATGCTTTATGCCCCGTGGTGGCCGGTGAAAGCATATGATGACCTCTTTCCGGTGCTGAGGGTCAGTGGGTGCGGGGGGCAGGGGGGCCTGAACCTGCAGCGGCTGCACAACTACGATCCTCGAACGTGGAGGTGCAGCCTGTGGCCTGTGGACAGCCCAGCCGGGACATTCCTGGCACAGCGCACGCTCCAACGACCGCCTCCTGATTCGGCTCTGGCTGCCCACATTGAGGAGGCCGCTTGATTTCAAGCCCGTGTGCACGTGCAAACAGATTTTGCCGCCTGGCACTTGACTCGTGAGGGAGTCGAGCGGTCATGCATATGGCAGTGCCAGAGGACTCCGGGGAGTTTGTCATGGCTCAGCGCACGCCAACGCGCACGCCCACACGCATCTCTGCCTGTGTGTGTGTGTGTGTGTGTGTGTGTGTGTGTGTGTGTGTGTGTGTGTGTGGATGTGTGTGAATGTGTGTGTGGGGATGTGTGTGTGTGTGTGTGTGTGTGAAAGAGTGAGTGTGTGTGTGTGTGTGTGTGTGTGCGCGCGCGCGCGCGCGTGTGCGTGCGTGCAAGCAAGCGCGCACCACAGAGAAGGGGGGGGGACAGAGATGAAGTAGGGACGGGAGATTGGATGTACGAAGGGAATAAGCATTTGTTAGACGACTAGAGCAAAGGGGATGCATGACCACGAAAACGAAGTGAGGTGCTATGGACTGCCCATTTGATGGTGGGCACGGGGTGTGTGCACTCATTAAGTGGCATTCATCACTCATACGTGTGCCCACCATCAAATTCGTTATGCGTGCCGTGGTCTAATTGTACCAAGGCATGCATAGGGCATGAGGCCACATTATTCGGTCCCCTGAAGCCATGACACTGTTGGTTATTGGCTATCTGTGAGAGGGTGCACAGTCAAAATAGAAAGCAATGAGGGGCATCAACCCCCTTCAAGCAGCTGCTGGACGACTGGCTCAGTTGTGGGCCCATCTACCACGCACGTGGCTCTTTTGCCCGAGTGCGAGCTGGCATGTGGGATAACGAGTGCAGGTTTAGAGCGAGAGTTGGGGTGGGAGATTCCTGTGAGCGGATTTTTGCCAACCCCGGAGTGAGGCAGATCAATAATCATCCCGCAATGATAGGGGTGCGCGTTGAATTTCTTATGGTGTATCTCACGAAGTCAAACTGTACATGCAACGCCAAGCGAAACCGTGAAGTATAAGGAGCTGCTGTGGTGGAAGATATGTTAACTGTGGTGGAAGTTTGAGGCGTCTTGTTGAGCGCACGCCATACAACAAGCCAGCACTGTCTAGCCTAGTCAGCACGTGGGAGTCAGCCCCAACGCACAGGAGCTGGAATGGCAGTCATTCATGCTAGCTGATTTTTGTCGATTCATACTTTGCCATCTGATACCACCATTATTTACGTGGGCATAGTTGCCCATCGTGGCTCCCCTGGACATTGTATAAAGTTCGTACCTGTGCTTTTATGTGCTCTCTTTGTACAGAAGCAGCAACTAATGTTAGTGAACATGTGATATTTCATGAACTGAGGAAAGTTATCAACAATGCGACCTATAGCCTGTCCTGAGTATCCATTCCCGTTGTAGCTCGCGGTCAATGTTGCAACGCTAAACACACTCTGTGAACACTGTTGGAGACCCTGTAGCAAGGGAGCTATGAGGCCGACTGAACTCGTGATCATTCTCATGCATGATCATGAACACGTGATCATATGAGTCATGACAGGAACCCAACTGCCCTGTGTTGCTAGCTGTCGAGTTCGTTGCCTAAACCTAGCCTACACTCTGTATTTTAATAATGGTGGAGCAAACCCTGCACACAGCCTGTGACAACAGAGGGTACACTAGTTAAAGACAACGTGCTGTTCACACTCGTAAAAGTACAGGAATTGGCAGGCAAGCGTGTCACCCACCTGCGCGCTTCCTGAACGAAATCACTGCCCTCCTTTCTATGCAGACTTACCCATACTGTGTTCATCACCGGACCCACCGCAGATTATAATGAATACTTCTGAATTTTAAACACCCCCTCTTTAGATTACGGCATTTGCCATGCCGTTGGTCATTTTGGACGCGTGGCCTACACAACATACGAATTAAACTTTGATCCCTTCTTGCGAATGGAGAAACCCTTGAGGTGGTTGCACGCAGCCGCAGCCACGCACGCATGACACTTTGCTCGATTGGTCCACAAACAACAATCATAGGTTGAGGTATATTATGGTCTCGGGCATTCCCTGACACAGGAGTGCGTGTGTGAGAGGGCGGGGGGAAGGGGTGGTTTTTCTACCCGGCATGCACGACGTCTTCATTGCTTCCATTCCACGTGTAAGCTATAGCAGCTACTTCCATGGACAGAAATAACCAATTACACCGATTGATAAAAGCCGCCAAAATTTCATTTCAAGTGCTAGTGGCGTGCTGAGAAGGGGTGGGGGGGGGGGGCGTGGGTGGGTGGGTCCCGTATGGTACGCTTGCAGTACAAAGGGGTTTGAAAGGAACCAGGGTACACATGTTCTGACACTCCTATCCCCACCTGAATCGAACTAGAGCTCAAAGGTCATTGACTATGCTTTTACGCACTTGCAAGGAGTGTTCGGTTGAAAACTTTGGAGGGTCCGCGCTCAAATTCCACTAGTGTGTTCTTCGAAGTCCCCCTCCATTCCAAAGTGTGCCACTTACTTCTGCGGGTACCTCTCCCCCCCCCTCGGGCGGGCACACGCGCGAGCACGCACGCACGCACGCACACACACACACACACACACACACACACACACACACACACACACACACACACACACACACACACACACACACACACAGACACACACGCACGCAGACATGCACATGCACGCACGCACGCACGCACGCACACACACACACACACACACACACACACGCACGCACGCAGACACGCACATGCACGCACGCACACGCGCGCGCACACACACACACACACACACACACACACACACACACAGAGCAGGGAGGGAAGGGCAGGGTTCAAAGCTATTTTTAACATACTGCTGCTGGTTTGGCCAAAGCAGTGCACCCCATGAGCCTCCGACAAGACATTCCAATGGCATTCGAGAGTCTATGCATTAACTTCAGGTCTGTGCGGGCCTGTAGCACATGTGGAACACCAGCCAGATAATCATGACACCGTGACGAGTAACGGAGCCACAAACTTTTTTGATATATCTTGCTTGGCCTCTGTATCTATCTACTACCATTACTTCTGCCGTGTCCAACAGCAGTTCTGACCTCAAGCATGCGACATACACGGACATGAAGTCCATCAGTTATAGAATAAGTTAAGCCATATTGTTTTCGATTTCAAGCCAAGCTTGCAATAGAAAGCACAGCTCACACCCCAGCCGCCACATACGAATGAATTTCATCATCTCCATCGCAACGCTAGAGAAAGCTTGAAAACGGTCCTGGCCTTGACGGAGTTTTTAGGAGAGGGGGGTTGTCCAGCAAGAGCATCAAGACCCTGCCGAGCCAGCACATCATTCCAAGACATGCACATCATTTGTCCCAAGACTCTTGTACCTGACCTTGGTTGACTTCACCGGGCCACCTCATACGGGCCCAGGAAGAGGCGTCCAGACTCCACCATCGACCCGGAACTAATCCCCCCTCCATAAACATCCCTGCCCAAACAGGTCGTAGTCAAATTGACTGCACGGCTTGCTTCCCACCTTGAAACGGCACTTTGTACACTCCCTGCAAGTGTTGCAACTAATTGGTAGTAAACCCTACAAACCCGTGGGCACAGTGGTTTAGCATCAAACTACAAGCCACAGACTTCAAGCTGAAAAACGCTAGGAGCCTTATCAATGAGGCTCACAAGTAAGCAACCCTGCTTTCCAATTGGAGGACAATTGCACAACCAGTCGACCTTACCCTGAAACCCCGTGCGAGGGTAGGAAATTCGTGCATACATCCATACCTCGACCGGCTTGGGATGCACACCCGTCTAGCTGAATGATCGAAAGGGAAAACTCAGATGCACTCGATCAAGCAAATCTGACAGCAACTGGGGCGTAAGCCAAGTGCCACTTGAAATTATCGCCTCTTAAGGACATGCACAACACGGCGGAATACACGAATGAAATAAGAATTTCTTGGAAAGGAAACGAAAAGAAAATTGATGCTCTTGGGATAAAACCCCATGAAACCCCGGGAGAGAGAGAGTGGGCAAGGTATTCTCTGCTTGAGCTTTGACAGTAAAGCGGTGTAGAGAACAAGGAATTAAAAAAAAAAAAAAAAAAATACTCCTATCGGAGCTTCTGCCAGAAAGGAACAACTCAGATGGTAGCATGACCCTTCAGCAGCTGAGGCTCTTTACTTGCAATGGTCAACGTTGAGAACACTTTTTGGGAAGCTCTAATGGTACCGAATGTGCAGGGAATGAACACTCTGACCAATGCGACCCTGCTACAGAAGGAGGAAGATTATTAAGCTGTTCGTCCTTCCGTGCTAGAAAACACTGGGTGTTGCAGCACTTCCAACCAAGATTTCTTGACGTCCTTGCGTCTGAAAGCGTTGTGGTTTAAATCAACTCCAGAGCCAGACTCAGTCTAGCCTCGACCCCAGCCTCATGATCACCCCGTCCTGACCCGCTGGGTGTGGCCTTGTCAGGCCTATGTTGCGGTGCGTGTCCCACTATATAGCCGAGGTGGAGGTTGCTGATGGAAGCACGAGAAGGCTAAACCTTGCAGGGAACAGAGAATTGAAGAGAGCCCACCTCATGGAACGGAAACCCACTCCAACAATGACCCACTGTGCTCATTTGTGAGCCACAAGAACTTTGAATCATAGCTGCATGACGGCCTTTAAACAGACTGTTGACTATCCAAAACAGGCAGGAGTGCAAGAAAAGCTCATTCCAGGACTGCCCAAAACCCAGCCTTGAGATGGGCAGACTGACAAGGGCAGAAGCTCATTTCCATGCCTTGATGGCAACGTGTCGCTAGGGAGTTATCTACAACAAGCTTTTGAGATGGCCATCCTTGGTTACGATGGGGTTGGCTCTATCACATCCTCTAGGTCCCGCCAGTCAGAAAGTGCCCTCCAGCTGCAGAAAGTGCTCTGCTTCAAGCGCAGCCATGCATCCTGCCCGAAGACATCCTCAGAGGATTAATGTCGCAACAAATTTGTTCCTGAACCTCAACCACACACTTCAACACGGCCAAAAACTCTAAGAACCACCCAAGTGGGATCTTCTTTCCAAGGCGATTAACATGCGCCTTGCACTTCGCAACTTTACACCATGCCTGCTGTTTCAAATACCGAGACCCGTGCGTGGGACCCGTTCGATGGTCTAGTACAACAACCCTCAGAATAGATCAAATATATCTGCCACATATCATCTGCTCACATCCTGTTGAACAGGTAAAGTGGCGCCGTGGGTACCCCGTTCTCCCAACGCCTTAAAGGCAGTCACAAGTTTGCGCGTTTGAACACAACCGCCATACAGGAAGACAGCCTACGGAGGATGCCAATGCTACGAAACAGAGCGATCGCACGCACACACGCACACGCACACACACGCGCACGGGGAGTGAGTAAACACAGTTGATGCAATGTATGCCCTGGTTAATGCCAGATATCTGGCCACAAAACAGTTGAGACACTTGTAATGTGTTAGGTCAGGAGGGCCTTCGGAAAGGCGTACCTGTGCCAGCAGCTGTAATGGCCTGCCGCCACTTCTTGTCCTGCACGTCTCCAGCGGCAAATACTCCAGGCACGCTGGTTTGGGTAGTGCCAGGCTTTGTGACAATGTAGCCATCATCATCCACCTCCAGCTGCCCCTCAAGAAACTCTGAAGCCGGCACGTGCCCGATTGCAAAGAAGAGCCCTGCCACCTGTGTAACAGTTGGGAAGCCAATCAGTGAACTCCAGTAGTACCACTGTGGCAAGACTGGACAGCAGGATATGGGTAGCATTCCATTGAAGCGTAGAAGGCATGTTTATAAATTGCACAGCTCTCTGGAATCTTGGAGAACTCCTTGACAACACAGGGACCATGCCGACTTGCAAATCCTTGGCATTCTTACGCTCCCTTGACCTATTGATATCACAACCGGCCTGGAAAGAGGGGAGAAAGACACCCTTATAAAATAGACAAACTGAAGGGTCTAAAATAGAGAGATTATCAAGCTGCCACTGTAGGAACGGGACCATAACATATGACAACTGCTCCCTTTTGTGAATTCTTGAGCTTGACAGCTAGGGCTCCGGCTCCATGAACCGCAAGGAGATACAACGCAGCAGGCGCTGTACAATGGAGCGTGGCTAAATGAAGCAACAGGCAAGCTGAACTTAGAAAGAGTAGCGCAACCCCGTTCCCCCAACACAAATATACAATTGCACAACTATGCAAGTAAGAACGCGCACACCCGACCATGCCCCCCCCCCCCCCAACACACACACACGCGCGCAGCGCGCATTTATCCGTGGCCCTTGCCATAAAAGATTTTCAGAATCTCTGACGAAGGTATCTTCCAGGGAGGGGGGGGGGGGGGGACGCAGTCACACCCGCGCGCGCGTGTGCCCACCCCTACACACAGCTCTCCACAAGCAAAAGCATTACAGAAATGAAAACAAACACTACGTGTCAGGGGAAACATTGGGGTATAGGCAGCCACCGGGAGCAAATGCCTTGCAATTTGCAGAATCAAAAGCCCCATCTGATGTAGGGCTCCAGGGATGTGGGGTGTATTGTGAAAGACACATGAGAACTACCAGCTGCAAATTAAAAGTGGTTTGCTTCAAGCTGCCTCAGCTTTTTACACTTCAAGAGCGCACCTCAATATCTGTAACTTCTCCAGTCTTCAGGTTCTTGACTTTAATTCCTCCAAGTAGACGCTTGGCGGGCTCCTTCCCATATGCCTCCACGACCACACTATTCCAAAGCATCTGCAGGACCAGCGCTAATTGAAATTGGCCATTACTTACAAATCAGTCCACAGTATTCCCCCAAAAAGCCGCCACTGACAGCAATCAATGAGTAATGAAAGTTATTCACCCTTTTGAAGTCTCACCTGCCCAAAGCGCCCAACAAGTTTCCAGTTGCAAGGAACAAGTCTCCCGCCAGGGATGCCAGGAGCCGTTGGTGCAACCCTTTAACAAATTCCTCGCTCATCATTGCAGTAGAGCACTGCCTCAGCTGACATTGTCGAACCAGAGTGAGGCCCCCTAAGATGCCAGGAGACCCCTGGAATCTTCATGGATTGCTGAACGTCGTAACTCCTTGCAGACCCTCCTTCCACTGTTCTTGGCTCAACTACTAACACTCTCTCTATCCACACGACATGTAATGTAGGAGCTGACACATAAGACATGCTGAAGGCCAGCATCCAACACGTAACTACGCATCAAGGAACCACGTGCTTAAAGATGAGAGGAGGGGGGGGGGTGGGGGAAACTGAACCCGTTCCGCTCAATAAACAATGGCTAGGCAGGTTTGAAAGATGCGACACCGTGCACAACAAGGTATGCATAATGAGAAGTCAGATGACCAAGCCTACACACCAACTGCCTTACATAATGAGAAGTCAGATGACCAAGCCTACATACCAACTGCCTTACATGCTCTTGCAGAAGCAGATGAATGAAGGACAAGCCAGCAAGGTCATGCATGCCCAAGATTTCTTAAAACTGATCAAGAGCATAAGAGACAATTTGCTGTATTGTAGTTTAGGTCCACCTCGTTAGGATCAAGTTTCAGCAGCACTCACTTGAATTTTGTTGTGCTCAAGGGCCCTGGTTTGCATGATCCGGGATGCCCGTAACTCTCCCCGCCTGTGGATGATGTAAACTTTGCTGCCATACTTTGTCAAGAATATGGCTTCCTCCATTGCAGAGTCCCCTCCCCCAATGACAGCGATGGGCTTGTCCCGGAAAATAGGGGACGCTCCATCGCACACAGCGCATGCGCTGATACCTCGATTCCAAAATCCATCTATCTCCCCAGACCCCGGGAAGTCCAATCTTTTTGCCACAGCACCTACGCCGCAAACGGACCAACGTGAAGACCTCTCCGGCCCATGCATGGGAAATACTCTGGAGCAGCAAATGCTCCCCAACTGGCCTACATCAAGTTCTAATGCCTGCACACGTAGGTAAAACTTTTGTAAGATACCTCATTAAAAGGTTGGTGAATGACAAGCATTAGCCTGAGCCCAGCACAATTTGCTAGCGACAACATGCCAAGTGCATGCCACTTCCAAT
>MVGU01001062.1:172500-231679 GCA_002005505.1 Botryococcus braunii | reverse complement strand
ATGGCCTCTCTCTTCCTCCTGCAGTCCACCCCAACACAACACATTTCACGTCAAGACTGCACTTCAGGTCCGCTATCTTTGATCGTACCGTATCACGGCAAACGTAAATCGTGATCTTCGTAAATCACAGCACTGAATATACATTCTAGATGTGCAGGAAGTACCACAAGAATTTACAAATACACACATTTGCTTTTGCATTTGCTGTTGTGGGTGCACTTTTCAACATAGTGCAAATGACTTTCTAAAAATAGCATTGCTATGATCCCTAAACCCTAAACCCTAATCCCGCATACCCCATACCCCAAATGTTTCTGATACAACCGCTTCAACAACATAGTGCTACATCTCCCAACACATATGCATTTGGTCATTTTGCCACAGACACCTGGTAGAAGCTGCCTAACGCAACACATGTGGTATAGGGGCCCGTCAAAGATCCTAAGGGTCCCAAAGGCCCCAAGGGACATGTCATTCTTAATACGCAACCACCTCCCAAAATCACCATGTGTGTTTTGCTCCTGATTTTCTAAGCTTTTACCTGGTCAGTTCTTGTTAGCAGTCTGTTGGTTTCTCTTGCATCATCATCACTCGCTTCAAGCCTTATACCCTCCTTCAATGCGCATCTGCACCCCCCCTATTTTCAGTTCCAGCTTTGTCAGATCAAGTTTTTCCAAGCTATACATCGTCTTTCCACGCTCCAACTAACAGACATCTGTTCCTATACATTTGAGCTTACAACTCTACAATGTGTTGTGCTTTACCTGTTGGGAATAGCATTGCTGCCACTATTTCTCAGGAGCATTTGCACACCTCCTTATGTCCACTACACAATACCCAATACCCCAAATGTTTCTCTGATACAACCGCTACCACAAATACTGCTACATCTCCCAACACATATGCAGTTACTCATTTTGCCAGAAACACCTGGTGGAAGCTGCCTACTGCAACACTATGGTATACAGGCCCCTCAAAGATCTTAAGGGCCCCAAAGGCCCCCAAGGGATATGTCATTCTTGATACACAATCACCTCACAATAACACCATGTGTGATGCGACCGCTTCATCAAATACTGCTACATCTCCCAACACATATGCATTTGTTCATTTTGCCACAAACACCTAGTGGAAGCTGCCTACCGCAACACATGTGGTATACAGGCCCCTCAAAGATCCTAAGGGCCCCAAAGGCCCCCAAGGGACATGTCATTCTTAATACGCAACCACCGCACAATATCACCATGTGTGTTTCGCTCGTGATTTTCCAAGCTTTTACCTTGTCAGTTCTTGTTAGCAGTCTGTTGGTTTCCTTTGCATCATCATCACTACCTTCAGGCCTTGTACCGTCCTTCAATGTGCATCTGCAACCCCCCTACTTTCAGTTCCAGCTTTGTCAGATCGAGTTTTTCCAAGCTATACATCGTCTTTCCAAGCTCCACCTAACATCTGAACCTGTGTGAAGACATCTGTTCCTATACATCTGGGCTTACAACTCTACAATGTGTTGTGCCTTACCTTTTGAGAATAGCATTGCTGCCACTATTGCTCCGGAGCATTTGCAAACCTCCTTATGTTCACTACACAATACCCAATACCCCAAATGTTTCTGATACAACCGCTTCAACAAATACTGCTACATCTCCCAACACATATGCATTTGTTCATTTTGCCACAAACACCTGGTGGAAGCTGCCTACTGCAACACATGTGGTATACAGGCCCCCCAAAGATCCTAACGGCCCCAAAGGCCCCGAAGGGACATGTCATTCTTAATATGCAGCCACCTCACAGTATCACCATGTGTGTTTTGCTCGTGATTTTCCAAGCTTTTACCTTGTCAGTTCTTGTTAGCAGTCTGTGGGTTTCCTTGCATCATCATCACTCGCTTCAGGCCTTATACCCTCCTTCAATCCGCATCTGCACCCTCCCTACTTTCAGTTCCAGCTTTGTCAGATTAAGTTTTTCCAAGCTATACATCGCCTTTCCACTTCACTAGCATTCCTATATGATCGTCACTCGGATGCACCAATTTCCATACTTTCGTCACTCGGATGCAGCAATTTCCATACTTCCGAAATGATTTGCCAACATGCACCCTCTTTTATTCAGCATCTGCACCCTCCCAACTTTCATTCATATTCGTATTCAACTTCGCCACATCGGCTTTCCCTCAGCTGCCTCGCTGATTCCCAGCCTGCGTTATCCGGACCGTCCCATGCCGACTCTCCTCTCCTCTCCTCTCCCCTCCCAACCCATCTTTCTCCAACCTCCCCACCCATCTGTGGTACTCTGCGAATCTCTGCTGCACACCGGCACTTCGGCTTGCAACCAGAAATGCAAGAGCAGAAGAAATAGCTTATGGAAGTGACGCTGCTTGTGACCCCTCGGGCACGGGGGACCCCTGCACCCTCCTTTATTCAGGCCCTGCACCCTCCCAACTTTCATTCAAATGTCTGTTGAGCTTCATCACATCGGGTCACAGAGAAGTTACGCGGTCGACGACAGATCTGCCGACGACATATACGTACAAATCCCCACATACCCACATCCCCACATTTACAACTATAGTTTTGAGTTGCCTCCCTTGTTTTCATTCTAAACCTGCTGCTTCATCATTCTTGATATTTTTTCTTCTATTTACAAGATCACATATCAAAACCCTAAGTATATGCTCGTGCCGACGGGATTTCAACAGACCGGCTTTCACCTGCGATGGCCCTGCAAACCAAAGATCCATACTGCCAAGATCAAGTCATCAGCCAGTCTCTGTCATCAAATCCGTTGTGTACCCCGATCTGCGCTTTCTCTCATACATTCCGACTCCGCAACATAGCCGTTCTGACACCCGCTGTCATGGATAGGACCTTCTCTCACCACAGAACCGCCTCCACACGGACTCCGCGCCGTTTCCACGGCGCAGCGTTACCTGCAATACACCGCAATACAGCGCTGTACACAGGCTGTACAAAAGCCTCCGCTCAGGCTGCCACGCCGCGAAATCCCATCTTTCCGTGCTAGATTTCCGATTTAAACAGTAGATTTGCGATTTACAGGGCTTACGGACAGCTTCCGGACCTCGGAGCTACACCGCATCTCGGCGGAGCTGAACCCTGTTTATTTCAGTGCCGTTGCCAACCGAATTTTTGACTTTCTTATATGCCTGCCTCGGATCTCTGGCGCGTGCAAGGCGTTACCCGCGCGTCCCCATTATAGGCCTCCCCAGCGGGCATCCAAGGCTGTCGGCCCCCGACACCGGAAAACCTGCACCCCAGAGGGGGCAGGTTAATGACGGTTTTTGCGCGGGGTGCCCGTAAACCCAAGCAAAAAATTTGCGGGTGTGCCAATTTGCGTCCGCACGCTTACATTTGGGGCTCTTGCCGAAGTTAAGATGCTAACAAGCACTCTCAATGAGTCCTCATGCATTTAACTTCAAAATCAGGGAGTTTTGGCATATTATGGAGAATGTTAATTAACATACACAAGAGCCTCACAATAATCGCACCACGTCGCCCATCCCCCAGCGGTTGAAAAGACAGAGTTGACTGAATGGCTCGTGGCTTTTGCTTCTTTTGAGCCGGTTCCTCGAGCTCAGTGGCCGACCTGACTCGCGTAAGTGTTCTTGGATTGGCAACGTTCCGTTCTTCATCATCCCCCTCGACTATGCATAGCATAAATCACATCAGATTTTGTCACCAAATAATCAATATGTAAGCGAAAATTGCCTGGATGCTAGGCGTCACACCTGACACGCAGTCGTCGGAGGGAAGGTAGTGCTCGTTCTCTCGACCAAAGTCAAAAGCTGACTGAGGATCATCGTCGTTAAAGCTGTCCTCCATCCCCGTAAATCTCCCTTACCAACCCCTATTTACGATCGGCAGTTCTCTACAGAGCTCCTGAGGACTTTTCCCGCGCGCTCTGTGGTACCTCTTGGGAGGCTCATACGACCACGTGATGCCTGTTTGTCTTCTCGTTGCCTCAAACGGCTTTTCGTTGCCTTAAAAACTGTAGCTTGTGTCCTTCAGAAGCCATAACTATTTAATATCAAAGAAGAACAATAAAGCAAACACGCATATCTATTTGATCTTTAATACATAGAGGAGAACGGACATGTTGGGCTTCGGGTGTGCAGCCTTGGCTTTCGCCATGATGGCCGTCCAGGTAAGCCTGTTTTTTCTTCTTCCTCCACTTTTGTATACAGCGTAATACCATACTCGATATACACACGAAGTACACGGTGCCACCAGCAGCAAGGGCGACGGCTTTGGACCTAGCCTTCCCGATTGTGCACGGTAAGCCGTTTTTTTCCCTTTGTTTTTCCCTCCTTTTGTAGTTGTCTTTGGCTTGAAGATTTGACGTTCTTGATAATGGCACCTTTCTCATTTATTTACAAGTTAGTAATGACAACGTGGGCCGATGTCGCTTATGCAGTCACCTGCAACGTTCGGCAATAACCAAGGTACATTTAACGGTTACACCTGACTGCATAGCATTGCTCGTGGGAACAGCATTGCAGCTGACTGCTTTTGCCAATGCCCTTGCAGATGTCAATAATAATATTCTCAACCGTCACGAACAAAACGATGGAGCCTTGGACGAAATGCTTTAAGATAAGGCACACAAAACGTTGAACCCGCACTAATTGGAACCCCTTTCGCCTCAACAAGGCGGCAATAGCCCCGCTGGACTTACCATGTCTTCCACCCGACGCAAAGTGCAGTGTTTCTTGTGCGGTTCCCACGAGCTGCACGGCTACACTTCTTGTAAACCTCGTACCGCGACGACTCCTTCGGCGGAATGCCAACGAATTAACTATTTAAACTGTATCTAATATCTTCCCCACAAAACCAAAATCGGACGGACCGACCTTCACTTCACGGTCTTCACATCGGGTATCCATCGGACTATACACCTCCACAATCCTGTATACATCGGTCTACCAACCTCGTTCGCATACTGTAGCGCAAACCCGTACATTGTCGCAACTGTCTCACCAGGAACGCAACAACTTCCAGGCGTTGCAAAATCCCGGGGCTTCCCGTGGGCCACGGGCCTTGGCACACATCCAGATTTAGACCCCCGGAACCCGCCGATCGTACCTTGTCCCATAGGCACTGATAGTTTCTTTCGGGGTACCCGTATCGCCTTGCAGATAAGGCGCGGGTGCCTCCCCGTAAAAAGACCTTGCAAACGCTGAAAAACGTGCGGGTTTCCAGAATGCCTTTCCAGATATTTTACGGGCCCCGCAAGCGAAGCCCAATCCCCGTACGGTCCCCGTACGGGTTGTCGTACCCTCTGACTCACCCCCCCAAATAAGTTATTCCCACCCGTAATTTGGGCACTGCTTGTCAGGGATTCGCCTTTTCCTGCCACTGAAGGCATTAAATGGTCCCTTTCGTGCTTGCAACTTATGTCCGTAAAAACAGAGTTTGGTTCATTCCTATAGCAGTAGTAGCATCGAAATATCATTTTTGACAAAAACCAGAAATTCCGGCCTTAACGGCGGGACCCATCCCATCTCTTGCCTCTTTTTTCCTAGGCAACACCGAATCCCGGCTTCCGATTGGGGCCCCATGCAGACCTCAAGTCCCCCACGAGTCCACCCAAAACTCTCCTCTTTTGGTCAGCTGGGCCCTAGAGAGAAGGAACAAAGCCCTTTTGTTCTCAAAAACTGCCGAGCGCATGGCTCCTTAACCTCGATCTCGTCATGTCCGCTACAACGGAGCCCCCACAGCACCGAATAAGGCCAAACTTCGTGACAACAATCTTTAATAGTAACATTACTTAACCTCAAGTTTAATCGTAAGAAGCTTTCATGCTCAAGACGCTGCGGCGTCTTGTTTCGAAGGCCCTGTTTGCTTCCGCGAGGTTTGTACTGCAGGGGGTTCTCTAAGGCGACGTGGCAGCGTCTTTAAGGGCGGACCGGGAAGAGTTTATGCTGGCATGGCAGTCACGTGTACTGATGTACTATCACGTGCTGGATTTTCAGAGCCGATATTAATTTCCTTGCGAAATGCCACACGAATTACGCCAATTGACGGTCAGGGTGGGAATAACTTATTTGGGGGGGTGAAGTGCTCAAGGGTCGCTAATGCCACGTGGGGTATGGGGGTGCAACATGGGCTAACGAGGCGTGATAGAATGAGGTGTTGTGACCTTAGCACATGTTAGTGTAGTAGGCAGCACGTGCCTGATGGCACCCTCATGTGGTGGACAAGCGGGCCTCGCGGCACGTACGGCCAGACGCGCTACGCTTCTCAGCTCGCAACAACCCGTTCAGCACCTGGCAGATCAGGTGGCGGAGAGCCGAAGGGGCTACACTTATAGGAGCATTGGGTAATGTTGAAACTTTCTATCACATCAAATCACATAGCATGCGTTGGTGCGGCAAGTGGTGCACATGTTTAACAAAGGTGAGGACGGCAGTTGTGGCAACTAGCCATCGGTTGTCGATTCTCTATCCCATTCCTTCAGGCACTGACCAGGTGTCTCACACCCAAACTTTTCTTTTAAGAGAGCTTGTGGATGTGCTGCAAACATAGAAGGAAAGCATGTCAATTATCCTCACCCGTGGCACAATGCCAGCCAAGAAACTACAGACACACGTGGGCATGCTGTGGTGGTTCAGTCCTGGCGCGCAACATTTGGAGGCATCTAGGCTGGACAGCAGCAATCTTCAGGCCCTTGACATCTGGTTATAAGCAAAGGAGGGAGGATGTCTCTTGTTAAGCCATTCATCACTACTAGCGGGCGTAGGATGATAAGGCTTCATGACTACAAAGTGCTAGCGCCACAACAGAAAGGCTACAATTTATCTTTAAAATGGTTTACATAAGGCCCCAGAATGAAATTTGATTTAAACCCGCTCCAAGATCAAACTATTTGACGCCAGTGTAGCCAGTATAGTAGCCGCATCTCAAAGGATAAGTCACGAGTTCGCAAAACCTCCCCTCGATTCATGTCATGCGCCACACCCGACGCTATTGGCCCACCATACTTCACCCCCCCAAATAAGTTATTCCCACCCGTAATTTGGGCACTGCTTGTCAGGGATTCGCCTTTTCCTGCCACTGAAGGCATTAAATGGTCCCTTTCGTGCTTGCAACTTATGTCCGTAAAAACAGAGTTTGGTTCATTCCTATAGCAGTAGTAGCATCGAAATATCATTTTTGACAAAAACCAGAAATTCCGGCCTTAACGGCGGGACCCATCCCATCTCTTGCCTCTTTTTTCCTAGGCAACACCGAATCCCGGCTTCCGATTGGGGCCCCATGCAGACCTCAAGTCCCCCACGAGTCCACCCAAAACTCTCCTCTTTTGGTCAGCTGGGCCCTAGAGAGAAGGAACAAAGCCCTTTTGTTCTCAAAAACTGCCGAGCGCATGGCTCCTTAACCTCGATCTCGTCATGTCCGCTACAACGGAGCCCCCACAGCACCGAATAAGGCCAAACTTCGTGACAACAATCTTTAATAGTAACATTACTTAACCTCAAGTTTAATCGTAAGAAGCTTTCATGCTCAAGACGCTGCGGCGTCTTGTTTCGAAGGCCCTGTTTGCTTCCGCGAGGTTTGTACTGCAGGGGGTTCTCTAAGGCGACGTGGCAGCGTCTTTAAGGGCGGACCGGGAAGAGTTTATGCTGGCATGGCAGTCACGTGTACTGATGTACTATCACGTGCTGGATTTTCAGAGCCGATATTAATTTCCTTGCGAAATGCCACACGAATTACGCCAATTGACGGTCAGGGTGGGAATAACTTATTTGGGGGGGTGAAGTGCTCAAGGGTCGCTAATGCCACGTGGGGTATGGGGGTGCAACATGGGCTAACGAGGCGTGATAGAATGAGGTGTTGTGACCTTAGCACATGTTAGTGTAGTAGGCAGCACGTGCCTGATGGCACCCTCATGTGGTGGACAAGCGGGCCTCGCGGCACGTACGGCCAGACGCGCTACGCTTCTCAGCTCGCAACAACCCGTTCAGCACCTGGCAGATCAGGTGGCGGAGAGCCGAAGGGGCTACACTTATAGGAGCATTGGGTAATGTTGAAACTTTCTATCACATCAAATCACATAGCATGCGTTGGTGCGGCAAGTGGTGCACATGTTTAACAAAGGTGAGGACGGCAGTTGTGGCAACTAGCCATCGGTTGTCGATTCTCTATCCCATTCCTTCAGGCACTGACCAGGTGTCTCACACCCAAACTTTTCTTTTAAGAGAGCTTGTGGATGTGCTGCAAACATAGAAGGAAAGCATGTCAATTATCCTCACCCGTGGCACAATGCCAGCCAAGAAACTACAGACACACGTGGGCATGCTGTGGTGGTTCAGTCCTGGCGCGCAACATTTGGAGGCATCTAGGCTGGACAGCAGCAATCTTCAGGCCCTTGACATCTGGTTATAAGCAAAGGAGGGAGGATGTCTCTTGTTAAGCCATTCATCACTACTAGCGGGCGTAGGATGATAAGGCTTCATGACTACAAAGTGCTAGCGCCACAACAGAAAGGCTACAATTTATCTTTAAAATGGTTTACATAAGGCCCCAGAATGAAATTTGATTTAAACCCGCTCCAAGATCAAACTATTTGACGCCAGTGTAGCCAGTATAGTAGCCGCATCTCAAAGGATAAGTCACGAGTTCGCAAAACCTCCCCTCGATTCATGTCATGCGCCACACCCGACGCTATTGGCCCACCATACTTCACCCCCCCAAATAAGTTATTCCCACCCGTAATTTGGGCACTGCTTGTCAGGGATTCGCCTTTTCCTGCCACTGAAGGCATTAAATGGTCCCTTTCGTGCTTGCAACTTATGTCCGTAAAAACAGAGTTTGGTTCATTCCTATAGCAGTAGTAGCATCGAAATATCATTTTTGACAAAAACCAGAAATTCCGGCCTTAACGGCGGGACCCATCCCATCTCTTGCCTCTTTTTTCCTAGGCAACACCGAATCCCGGCTTCCGATTGGGGCCCCATGCAGACCTCAAGTCCCCCACGAGTCCACCCAAAACTCTCCTCTTTTGGTCAGCTGGGCCCTAGAGAGAAGGAACAAAGCCCTTTTGTTCTCAAAAACTGCCGAGCGCATGGCTCCTTAACCTCGATCTCGTCATGTCCGCTACAACGGAGCCCCCACAGCACCGAATAAGGCCAAACTTCGTGACAACAATCTTTAATAGTAACATTACTTAACCTCAAGTTTAATCGTAAGAAGCTTTCATGCTCAAGACGCTGCGGCGTCTTGTTTCGAAGGCCCTGTTTGCTTCCGCGAGGTTTGTACTGCAGGGGGTTCTCTAAGGCGACGTGGCAGCGTCTTTAAGGGCGGACCGGGAAGAGTTTATGCTGGCATGGCAGTCACGTGTACTGATGTACTATCACGTGCTGGATTTTCAGAGCCGATATTAATTTCCTTGCGAAATGCCACACGAATTACGCCAATTGACGGTCAGGGTGGGAATAACTTATTTGGGGGGGTGAAGTGCTCAAGGGTCGCTAATGCCACGTGGGGTATGGGGGTGCAACATGGGCTAACGAGGCGTGATAGAATGAGGTGTTGTGACCTTAGCACATGTTAGTGTAGTAGGCAGCACGTGCCTGATGGCACCCTCATGTGGTGGACAAGCGGGCCTCGCGGCACGTACGGCCAGACGCGCTACGCTTCTCAGCTCGCAACAACCCGTTCAGCACCTGGCAGATCAGGTGGCGGAGAGCCGAAGGGGCTACACTTATAGGAGCATTGGGTAATGTTGAAACTTTCTATCACATCAAATCACATAGCATGCGTTGGTGCGGCAAGTGGTGCACATGTTTAACAAAGGTGAGGACGGCAGTTGTGGCAACTAGCCATCGGTTGTCGATTCTCTATCCCATTCCTTCAGGCACTGACCAGGTGTCTCACACCCAAACTTTTCTTTTAAGAGAGCTTGTGGATGTGCTGCAAACATAGAAGGAAAGCATGTCAATTATCCTCACCCGTGGCACAATGCCAGCCAAGAAACTACAGACACACGTGGGCATGCTGTGGTGGTTCAGTCCTGGCGCGCAACATTTGGAGGCATCTAGGCTGGACAGCAGCAATCTTCAGGCCCTTGACATCTGGTTATAAGCAAAGGAGGGAGGATGTCTCTTGTTAAGCCATTCATCACTACTAGCGGGCGTAGGATGATAAGGCTTCATGACTACAAAGTGCTAGCGCCACAACAGAAAGGCTACAATTTATCTTTAAAATGGTTTACATAAGGCCCCAGAATGAAATTTGATTTAAACCCGCTCCAAGATCAAACTATTTGACGCCAGTGTAGCCAGTATAGTAGCCGCATCTCAAAGGATAAGTCACGAGTTCGCAAAACCTCCCCTCGATTCATGTCATGCGCCACACCCGACGCTATTGGCCCACCATACTTCACCCCCCCAAATAAGTTATTCCCACCCGTAATTTGGGCACTGCTTGTCAGGGATTCGCCTTTTCCTGCCACTGAAGGCATTAAATGGTCCCTTTCGTGCTTGCAACTTATGTCCGTAAAAACAGAGTTTGGTTCATTCCTATAGCAGTAGTAGCATCGAAATATCATTTTTGACAAAAACCAGAAATTCCGGCCTTAACGGCGGGACCCATCCCATCTCTTGCCTCTTTTTTCCTAGGCAACACCGAATCCCGGCTTCCGATTGGGGCCCCATGCAGACCTCAAGTCCCCCACGAGTCCACCCAAAACTCTCCTCTTTTGGTCAGCTGGGCCCTAGAGAGAAGGAACAAAGCCCTTTTGTTCTCAAAAACTGCCGAGCGCATGGCTCCTTAACCTCGATCTCGTCATGTCCGCTACAACGGAGCCCCCACAGCACCGAATAAGGCCAAACTTCGTGACAACAATCTTTAATAGTAACATTACTTAACCTCAAGTTTAATCGTAAGAAGCTTTCATGCTCAAGACGCTGCGGCGTCTTGTTTCGAAGGCCCTGTTTGCTTCCGCGAGGTTTGTACTGCAGGGGGTTCTCTAAGGCGACGTGGCAGCGTCTTTAAGGGCGGACCGGGAAGAGTTTATGCTGGCATGGCAGTCACGTGTACTGATGTACTATCACGTGCTGGATTTTCAGAGCCGATATTAATTTCCTTGCGAAATGCCACACGAATTACGCCAATTGACGGTCAGGGTGGGAATAACTTATTTGGGGGGGTGAAGTGCTCAAGGGTCGCTAATGCCACGTGGGGTATGGGGGTGCAACATGGGCTAACGAGGCGTGATAGAATGAGGTGTTGTGACCTTAGCACATGTTAGTGTAGTAGGCAGCACGTGCCTGATGGCACCCTCATGTGGTGGACAAGCGGGCCTCGCGGCACGTACGGCCAGACGCGCTACGCTTCTCAGCTCGCAACAACCCGTTCAGCACCTGGCAGATCAGGTGGCGGAGAGCCGAAGGGGCTACACTTATAGGAGCATTGGGTAATGTTGAAACTTTCTATCACATCAAATCACATAGCATGCGTTGGTGCGGCAAGTGGTGCACATGTTTAACAAAGGTGAGGACGGCAGTTGTGGCAACTAGCCATCGGTTGTCGATTCTCTATCCCATTCCTTCAGGCACTGACCAGGTGTCTCACACCCAAACTTTTCTTTTAAGAGAGCTTGTGGATGTGCTGCAAACATAGAAGGAAAGCATGTCAATTATCCTCACCCGTGGCACAATGCCAGCCAAGAAACTACAGACACACGTGGGCATGCTGTGGTGGTTCAGTCCTGGCGCGCAACATTTGGAGGCATCTAGGCTGGACAGCAGCAATCTTCAGGCCCTTGACATCTGGTTATAAGCAAAGGAGGAGGATGTCTCTTGTTAAGCCATTCATCACTACTAGCGGGCGTAGGATGATAAGGCTTCATGACTACAAAGTGCTAGCGCCACAACAGAAAGGCTACAATTTATCTTTAAAATGGTTTACATAAGGCCCCAGAATGAAATTTGATTTAAACCCGCTCCAAGATCAAACTATTTGACGCCAGTGTAGCCAGTATAGTAGCCGCATCTCAAAGGATAAGTCACGAGTTCGCAAAACCTCCCCTCGATTCATGTCATGCGCCACACCCGACGCTATTGGCCCACCATACTTCACCCCCCCAAATAAGTTATTCCCACCCGTAATTTGGGCACTGCTTGTCAGGGATTCGCCTTTTCCTGCCACTGAAGGCATTAAATGGTCCCTTTCGTGCTTGCAACTTATGTCCGTAAAAACAGAGTTTGGTTCATTCCTATAGCAGTAGTAGCATCGAAATATCATTTTTGACAAAAACCAGAAATTCCGGCCTTAACGGCGGGACCCATCCCATCTCTTGCCTCTTTTTTCCTAGGCAACACCGAATCCCGGCTTCCGATTGGGGCCCCATGCAGACCTCAAGTCCCCCACGAGTCCACCCAAAACTCTCCTCTTTTGGTCAGCTGGGCCCTAGAGAGAAGGAACAAAGCCCTTTTGTTCTCAAAAACTGCCGAGCGCATGGCTCCTTAACCTCGATCTCGTCATGTCCGCTACAACGGAGCCCCCACAGCACCGAATAAGGCCAAACTTCGTGACAACAATCTTTAATAGTAACATTACTTAACCTCAAGTTTAATCGTAAGAAGCTTTCATGCTCAAGACGCTGCGGCGTCTTGTTTCGAAGGCCCTGTTTGCTTCCGCGAGGTTTGTACTGCAGGGGGTTCTCTAAGGCGACGTGGCAGCGTCTTTAAGGGCGGACCGGGAAGAGTTTATGCTGGCATGGCAGTCACGTGTACTGATGTACTATCACGTGCTGGATTTTCAGAGCCGATATTAATTTCCTTGCGAAATGCCACACGAATTACGCCAATTGACGGTCAGGGTGGGAATAACTTATTTGGGGGGTGAAGTGCTCAAGGGTCGCTAATGCCACGTGGGGTATGGGGGTGCAACATGGGCTAACGAGGCGTGATAGAATGAGGTGTTGTGACCTTAGCACATGTTAGTGTAGTAGGCAGCACGTGCCTGATGGCACCCTCATGTGGTGGACAAGCGGGCCTCGCGGCACGTACGGCCAGACGCGCTACGCTTCTCAGCTCGCAACAACCCGTTCAGCACCTGGCAGATCAGGTGGCGGAGAGCCGAAGGGGCTACACTTATAGGAGCATTGGGTAATGTTGAAACTTTCTATCACATCAAATCACATAGCATGCGTTGGTGCGGCAAGTGGTGCACATGTTTAACAAAGGTGAGGACGGCAGTTGTGGCAACTAGCCATCGGTTGTCGATTCTCTATCCCATTCCTTCAGGCACTGACCAGGTGTCTCACACCCAAACTTTTCTTTTAAGAGAGCTTGTGGATGTGCTGCAAACATAGAAGGAAAGCATGTCAATTATCCTCACCCGTGGCACAATGCCAGCCAAGAAACTACAGACACACGTGGGCATGCTGTGGTGGTTCAGTCCTGGCGCGCAACATTTGGAGGCATCTAGGCTGGACAGCAGCAATCTTCAGGCCCTTGACATCTGGTTATAAGCAAAGGAGGGAGGATGTCTCTTGTTAAGCCATTCATCACTACTAGCGGGCGTAGGATGATAAGGCTTCATGACTACAAAGTGCTAGCGCCACAACAGAAAGGCTACAATTTATCTTTAAAATGGTTTACATAAGGCCCCAGAATGAAATTTGATTTAAACCCGCTCCAAGATCAAACTATTTGACGCCAGTGTAGCCAGTATAGTAGCCGCATCTCAAAGGATAAGTCACGAGTTCGCAAAACCTCCCCTCGATTCATGTCATGCGCCACACCCGACGCTATTGGCCCACCATACTTCACCCCCCCAAATAAGTTATTCCCACCCGTAATTTGGGCACTGCTTGTCAGGGATTCGCCTTTTCCTGCCACTGAAGGCATTAAATGGTCCCTTTCGTGCTTGCAACTTATGTCCGTAAAAACAGAGTTTGGTTCATTCCTATAGCAGTAGTAGCATCGAAATATCATTTTTGACAAAAACCAGAAATTCCGGCCTTAACGGCGGGACCCATCCCATCTCTTGCCTCTTTTTTCCTAGGCAACACCGAATCCCGGCTTCCGATTGGGGCCCCATGCAGACCTCAAGTCCCCCACGAGTCCACCCAAAACTCTCCTCTTTTGGTCAGCTGGGCCCTAGAGAGAAGGAACAAAGCCCTTTTGTTCTCAAAAACTGCCGAGCGCATGGCTCCTTAACCTCGATCTCGTCATGTCCGCTACAACGGAGCCCCCACAGCACCGAATAAGGCCAAACTTCGTGACAACAATCTTTAATAGTAACATTACTTAACCTCAAGTTTAATCGTAAGAAGCTTTCATGCTCAAGACGCTGCGGCGTCTTGTTTCGAAGGCCCTGTTTGCTTCCGCGAGGTTTGTACTGCAGGGGGTTCTCTAAGGCGACGTGGCAGCGTCTTTAAGGGCGGACCGGGAAGAGTTTATGCTGGCATGGCAGTCACGTGTACTGATGTACTATCACGTGCTGGATTTTCAGAGCCGATATTAATTTCCTTGCGAAATGCCACACGAATTACGCCAATTGACGGTCAGGGTGGGAATAACTTATTTGGGGGGGTGAAGTGCTCAAGGGTCGCTAATGCCACGTGGGGTATGGGGGTGCAACATGGGCTAACGAGGCGTGATAGAATGAGGTGTTGTGACCTTAGCACATGTTAGTGTAGTAGGCAGCACGTGCCTGATGGCACCCTCATGTGGTGGACAAGCGGGCCTCGCGGCACGTACGGCCAGACGCGCTACGCTTCTCAGCTCGCAACAACCCGTTCAGCACCTGGCAGATCAGGTGGCGGAGAGCCGAAGGGGCTACACTTATAGGAGCATTGGGTAATGTTGAAACTTTCTATCACATCAAATCACATAGCATGCGTTGGTGCGGCAAGTGGTGCACATGTTTAACAAAGGTGAGGACGGCAGTTGTGGCAACTAGCCATCGGTTGTCGATTCTCTATCCCATTCCTTCAGGCACTGACCAGGTGTCTCACACCCAAACTTTTCTTTTAAGAGAGCTTGTGGATGTGCTGCAAACATAGAAGGAAAGCATGTCAATTATCCTCACCCGTGGCACAATGCCAGCCAAGAAACTACAGACACACGTGGGCATGCTGTGGTGGTTCAGTCCTGGCGCGCAACATTTGGAGGCATCTAGGCTGGACAGCAGCAATCTTCAGGCCCTTGACATCTGGTTATAAGCAAAGGAGGGAGGATGTCTCTTGTTAAGCCATTCATCACTACTAGCGGGCGTAGGATGATAAGGCTTCATGACTACAAAGTGCTAGCGCCACAACAGAAAGGCTACAATTTATCTTTAAAATGGTTTACATAAGGCCCCAGAATGAAATTTGATTTAAACCCGCTCCAAGATCAAACTATTTGACGCCAGTGTAGCCAGTATAGTAGCCGCATCTCAAAGGATAAGTCACGAGTTCGCAAAACCTCCCCTCGATTCATGTCATGCGCCACACCCGACGCTATTGGCCCACCATACTTCACCCCCCCAAATAAGTTATTCCCACCCGTAATTTGGGCACTGCTTGTCAGGGATTCGCCTTTTCCTGCCACTGAAGGCATTAAATGGTCCCTTTCGTGCTTGCAACTTATGTCCGTAAAAACAGAGTTTGGTTCATTCCTATAGCAGTAGTAGCATCGAAATATCATTTTTGACAAAAACCAGAAATTCCGGCCTTAACGGCGGGACCCATCCCATCTCTTGCCTCTTTTTTCCTAGGCAACACCGAATCCCGGCTTCCGATTGGGGCCCCATGCAGACCTCAAGTCCCCCACGAGTCCACCCAAAACTCTCCTCTTTTGGTCAGCTGGGCCCTAGAGAGAAGGAACAAAGCCCTTTTGTTCTCAAAAACTGCCGAGCGCATGGCTCCTTAACCTCGATCTCGTCATGTCCGCTACAACGGAGCCCCCACAGCACCGAATAAGGCCAAACTTCGTGACAACAATCTTTAATAGTAACATTACTTAACCTCAAGTTTAATCGTAAGAAGCTTTCATGCTCAAGACGCTGCGGCGTCTTGTTTCGAAGGCCCTGTTTGCTTCCGCGAGGTTTGTACTGCAGGGGGTTCTCTAAGGCGACGTGGCAGCGTCTTTAAGGGCGGACCGGGAAGAGTTTATGCTGGCATGGCAGTCACGTGTACTGATGTACTATCACGTGCTGGATTTTCAGAGCCGATATTAATTTCCTTGCGAAATGCCACACGAATTACGCCAATTGACGGTCAGGGTGGGAATAACTTATTTGGGGGGTGAAGTGCTCAAGGGTCGCTAATGCCACGTGGGGTATGGGGGTGCAACATGGGCTAACGAGGCGTGATAGAATGAGGTGTTGTGACCTTAGCACATGTTAGTGTAGTAGGCAGCACGTGCCTGATGGCACCCTCATGTGGTGGACAAGCGGGCCTCGCGGCACGTACGGCCAGACGCGCTACGCTTCTCAGCTCGCAACAACCCGTTCAGCACCTGGCAGATCAGGTGGCGGAGAGCCGAAGGGGCTACACTTATAGGAGCATTGGGTAATGTTGAAACTTTCTATCACATCAAATCACATAGCATGCGTTGGTGCGGCAAGTGGTGCACATGTTTAACAAAGGTGAGGACGGCAGTTGTGGCAACTAGCCATCGGTTGTCGATTCTCTATCCCATTCCTTCAGGCACTGACCAGGTGTCTCACACCCAAACTTTTCTTTTAAGAGAGCTTGTGGATGTGCTGCAAACATAGAAGGAAAGCATGTCAATTATCCTCACCCGTGGCACAATGCCAGCCAAGAAACTACAGACACACGTGGGCATGCTGTGGTGGTTCAGTCCTGGCGCGCAACATTTGGAGGCATCTAGGCTGGACAGCAGCAATCTTCAGGCCCTTGACATCTGGTTATAAGCAAAGGAGGGAGGATGTCTCTTGTTAAGCCATTCATCACTACTAGCGGGCGTAGGATGATAAGGCTTCATGACTACAAAGTGCTAGCGCCACAACAGAAAGGCTACAATTTATCTTTAAAATGGTTTACATAAGGCCCCAGAATGAAATTTGATTTAAACCCGCTCCAAGATCAAACTATTTGACGCCAGTGTAGCCAGTATAGTAGCCGCATCTCAAAGGATAAGTCACGAGTTCGCAAAACCTCCCCTCGATTCATGTCATGCGCCACACCCGACGCTATTGGCCCACCATACTTCACCCCCCCAAATAAGTTATTCCCACCCGTAATTTGGGCACTGCTTGTCAGGGATTCGCCTTTTCCTGCCACTGAAGGCATTAAATGGTCCCTTTCGTGCTTGCAACTTATGTCCGTAAAAACAGAGTTTGGTTCATTCCTATAGCAGTAGTAGCATCGAAATATCATTTTTGACAAAAACCAGAAATTCCGGCCTTAACGGCGGGACCCATCCCATCTCTTGCCTCTTTTTTCCTAGGCAACACCGAATCCCGGCTTCCGATTGGGGCCCCATGCAGACCTCAAGTCCCCCACGAGTCCACCCAAAACTCTCCTCTTTTGGTCAGCTGGGCCCTAGAGAGAAGGAACAAAGCCCTTTTGTTCTCAAAAACTGCCGAGCGCATGGCTCCTTAACCTCGATCTCGTCATGTCCGCTACAACGGAGCCCCCACAGCACCGAATAAGGCCAAACTTCGTGACAACAATCTTTAATAGTAACATTACTTAACCTCAAGTTTAATCGTAAGAAGCTTTCATGCTCAAGACGCTGCGGCGTCTTGTTTCGAAGGCCCTGTTTGCTTCCGCGAGGTTTGTACTGCAGGGGGTTCTCTAAGGCGACGTGGCAGCGTCTTTAAGGGCGGACCGGGAAGAGTTTATGCTGGCATGGCAGTCACGTGTACTGATGTACTATCACGTGCTGGATTTTCAGAGCCGATATTAATTTCCTTGCGAAATGCCACACGAATTACGCCAATTGACGGTCAGGGTGGGAATAACTTATTTGGGGGGGTGCGTACATCGTCGGCTTCATTAAGGTACGAAGTCGAGATACTTAACTGTATAAACTGAAAAGTCTTACGTCGGCAGACGGGGTTCCCGCAAAGGTGAAGGATGTGTTCTCTCCTGCAATGTGACCATCTCCGGTCTGTGGTATGCACTATATTAGTTTGTGTATGAAGGGGTTAGGTAAGTTCATGGTTACAAGGTAATGTCCTGGTGAAAGTCTCAGTTACGCATGCTCACGTAATATACGTCCTTCCAGCCATGACACATTGCTGGAGTCTCTATCTACAGATTCATACAGAGGAGCCATCGCGGCTTAAAGCTTGATAGATCTGACCCACTGAAAGTACAGTTCTGAGCAGTGGTCGGGGATTAGCAGACTGGCCAGTGGTCACTGTAAGATTGTGGGACCTGCTTATAAACCCGGCTTGTCCTCCCTCAGATTACATCACCATGTCTGTGAAGGTCTGTCCTGCAAGAGTGTCAATTGATGTCGACATTCCCACCTGGTCCCACCTGGCCTACGCCTGTACCGCCGCGATCGTACAGCCACCTTCAATGCCAACCCCCACATACTGAATAGGTCTATAGACATTGTGCGTGTGGGGGACTAACAACAACCAATTCGCGCTGCTCCTGCCGCATATAATTGATGTTGTCAGCTGACTTTGCCTGGACTCATATTACGTATGTGTTCCACTTTAAGAGCTGAAAACATACGCGTGCGGACTCCAAGTGCATACTGGAGGTAGATACAGCCTAAAAATTTTGAAACCTACTTTAAAGCAGGTTTCATACGGTTGGCGACATCGTCTCCAGGCTGCCAAGCTTGGCAGCCTGCCACAACAAGAACTAGTAACAGAACGTATTAGTAAAAGTACTGTCTGCACTACTGCAACGTAAATTGTCCAAAGGGCTTCCACCAGAAGGCGGGAGAGATGGACCTTGAGTCTAGACTTCACATCATTGCCATGTGCACGGTAACAGACGTTGAAACGATTAGTGTTATCTTGGGGAAAGCCCGAGGACTTTTAACTATTATACATTATGTTATATAACTGGTCTTAGGACAAGCTCGTTGGCGTTACTGGCAGGACGAGCCTGGTCCTGTACACATCTGAAAACTGTTACAAGACGTTGATGAAGACACTTCCTGTAAACGGCTTGTCCATTATGTCAAACTCCTGTACACGTCTCATGTGAACGATGATGGATATAGCAACACCCCACCCAGTTGATGTTCGTCCTAGAACGACTCCAGGCCGGGAGTCGTCCTAATTGGAGGACTCCTATAGACGGCTCAGGACGAGTACAGGAAGTTCCAGTGACAGGGAGGGGACTCAAAATGTTGTGGAGGTCCCGGAGGGCTACAACGGTCTGGGACGTCATGGGATGGATAAGTTGTTCGGTTACACTAATAACGCACAAAAGACAAGTATGGGATTTTCTGGGATATGTTCACATTTATGGGGGAAGGGTGTATGGGAAGCATGAAGGATGTAGGTGAGATGTATATGGGAGGTATGACAAGCATATGGGATATGGATAGGACGAAGTATGGAAGAGTATGACAATGGAAAAGACATATAAAGGATGTATGTCACGAGTAGGTAAAGTAGAACGTGCAATGTGTGGGAAATGGAATTTAAGTAAGACATGTACATGCAGTTTATAGGAACGTACACAGATCTGCAGATACTCGGGTTCGCTCGCCCGCCTCATGTGCCTCAGCGCAGATATGGACGCATTTCCACTGTCCAGATAAAACACTGCGGGCTTATAGGCGGTCGAAACTATGGCGCCTTAGTCTATCGACTAGGCTACCTCTGTGCACTGCAAGAAAACCCTCAAGCTCGGGAATACACATTTCAAGGGAGCGGTGTGGCAGGGGTGGGTGCGTGTGTGTGAGGGGGGGGGGAGAGAAAGGGAGGGAGGAGAGAAAGAGAGAGAGAGAGAGAGAGAGAGAGAGAGAGAGAGAGAGAGAGAGAGAGAGAGAGAGAGAGAGAGAGAGAGAGAGAGAGAGAGAGAGAAGCGAGAGGGAGGAAGGGGAGGTGGGAACAGGCATGCGTGCATGGCCTGGACGGGCAGTCTGCTAAGCACCCGTACAGGCACATGTGTTGACTTGCAGGACTAAAATTGGAGTCTAGGTATCAGCAGGCCAGAGGCTGGACTGGCTTGGAGCTGGCCAAGTGTTAATGGGAACAATATGGGAAGACGTTCCTTTCCTGGATGTCCATGTGAAGCTCCTAGGACGTTAGGAAAATATTGATCTGCACATAGCAAAAGGGCCATGAATGTTGGGCGAAGAAGATAGAATTACCTGATGTGTGGGATGTCCATGTGAAGTATTTGTGAATCATGACATGGCAAGTCTACAGGAGGATCCCAGTCAGTTTAGTAGCAACTTCGTGTGCACAGCCCAACCTCTCGGGATGAATACGGGAAGACTGTGGGAAGAATGTACCTTTGGGATATCCCTGAAAAGTGCTTGAAACGCTCCATCAAATTGTGTGCACCAGTGGTACTACCACATACACGTCCGCATACACCTTTGTGTACACGTGTTCACCAAACCAAGAAAGGAACCACACCCGCCTTGCCACCTTTCATTGCACCTGTACAGTAACCTACATCTGCATCTGTGCAGGAATCAGTGGACCTGCCCTGAACCAGGTAATTACGAGACACACATCCACATGCATACTCTCACAATTGGCGTGTGCAAGCTCTAGATGAGATGCTGGTTCAGCCCACCACGCATAAGGGGGTGATCACAAGCGACTAGACTTACGTCAGGCAACTCCATCATTACTGTTGCTGGAGGAGCAGCACAGCATTATTACATTATGTACCCAGCTGGCTGCAGTCCGCCTTTTTCACAGCAAATTTAACTGCATACACAAACTCTGCACCCGCACAAGACTTCATCGCTCCCCATGTGGATACCCCATCTGCCAAAAGTGAAGGCCAGGTGGATGGGAGAGCTCCTGTGCAGGCCAATGTCAGTGATTCGGCGAGACACCGTAGCCTAGTGCCTCTGTCAAAGTATCTACACTATGACGTGCACGCTTATCAGACCACCCCGCTTTCCCAACGGTTGGACCAGGGCAACAGACGGATGGAGTTTGACGAACAGTCCTGAGCCTGCAACACGCACATTGGTCTGCAAAGGCCTAAAGCCTCTGCAGACTGACTTCAAGCGGGAGGAGTATTGTTATGAAGGGCTTGCGACACTATTATTACTGGGGTGCCCCTTCAAAGTCCCGATACCGGCAGGGTGATCGCTCAGTATCTTCGTCCTTTAACTTCAAATTTTGACTGCAACCCAAACAACAAAATGGCTATACCCAGCGGCCCTTCAAAGGGTCAATGTTTGCACATTATGAACTGTAAGATACAGCTGTAACCTAACAAGAAGCATGTGTGCAAGGGAGTCACGCTGCCTGGTCCACGCCGTCTTCCCCTGACTGGCACCACAGAGCAACAGTTGGGACTGCAAGGGATAGACGACTTTGACACGCTAACTCAGCCTCGTGACAGAGTTGCACCGGTTTGTGATGAAAGTCTCTATGACGCTAATACGACAAAGCTTTGTCGCACCATGAGAAACTAAGGCATCGGACCCTTCCCAGCTGTTCAATTTTCAAGGAGTTTGAGAAAATTTTGCAAGGCACTTGACGTACGCGCTCACTGATTAAGTAAATGGTCCTGTGTGAGCGCATGTATGATCTGTTCCACGTGTTGTACATAAAATTCGCGATTTGATGCAGACCAGGTAAGTTGACCTGGCCAACCATTGTAAGATGTGGTCTCCTTCAGTTGCTTTAAAGGCAGTTTCAACATGGGCTGCCACAAAAAACCGTTTATAACACTTTTATGTAACTAGTTTAGCATTTAACCTTAATCTTCAAACCTATACCACAGATGAAATGTAATAATAATAATGAAATATTTGTCCTGCAAGTCATATGTGTCACTATCTAACATTCCTTACTGCTAAACCGCCCCCCTTCTCTCTCGAGGGCCAGCGCAGTCTCTCCCCTTATTAACAGTGCTCCGATCACACACCAACATTGAGGGCGCTTAAGAAGGCCGACTAACTGTTTCATTGTTAACCCGCCACCTCCATGAAATGTCAGGGGGTTTTTGTGGATCAACGAATCATGAGCTTCCAACTTCAACTCCACAAAGATACATCAACTGACATCTCCTGAACTTGGGCCAGGGCCGTACGTGTGCGCAGGCCCGCATGTACAATCTCCTTTCTGGGTTAACAGTGAAGGTTACATCAATTGAAAGGCCCTGAAGAGTCGGAGCAGGGCCACGCATGCACATGCACATGCCCCACATGAGACACCTCCCTACCCATTTTTAAGTCCCGGTTGGAGCCATGTAACTACCCCATAGCATGCGCAACAAGCTTAAAAGTCGTTGTGGACATAGAAAAACTTGGAATCCGCAGGTTTCCATGATGAAAAACCGTAAAAGCTTAGTCCTGAAAGCGACCAAGCACAAAATATCTACGCCCAACTGTACAGAAGCCAGGCTCTCCCAAACCTATGCAGGGCCCCATAATTAGAGAGTGCAAAACGCTTGTTTTTTTATTGCAATCCAGCGAGATAGATTCTTCCTTCCAACGACATAACGGCATTCAGTGTTCACAAGCATCAGCAGCAGGGGACCTTGAAGACCTTGTCTGCCACGGAAGTCAGCAGACAGTATGCCACCCGTCCATGTACAGCTGCAGCAGAAGCTTTCTTTGTCTCACTGGAAAGGCTAGCAGCAGTCAAGGGGTGCGGGCAGCGGTCTTTGTGAGGTTAACAATCGCCGACTTCACAGGGCTACACAACCGATACCCAAATTTGTTAGTCACTCTTGTACGGAGTCGAAGGTCATCTAGACAATCACAGCAAATTTGAAACATTGCATTGGTTCCTGTGACTGCTCGAACGGCATTTGAGTTGACAGTGCTGCGTCAGCCCACGTTTGGAACAGGCTGATTTTACCACCCGTAGCTTGGGGCATACTATGCTATAGTGTGCGCTTTGTTACCCTCCCGTAGGGCTTGCCTATGAAACTTGCTGAGCGTGTAATGAACATGCGAACCCAAGGTCAAATGGACAAAGCCTCCTGAATGCCTGGTTGCAGTTTGGCTATTAACTCTAATGTTGTACAAGATGCTGCCGCTAGAGAGCGTCAGCTGACAAAAGCCCCACAATGTGGACGGGGGTTGAGTAAGCACAAAGACGACGTAAGAACAGGGAAGCACGTGGGCGAGGTGTGAATGCCATTCGCATATGTGTGCCTGCACTTCACATGTGCCCGCTTGCTATTCTCCCTCCTGGAGGGGAAATGATTTGGGTTAGCCTGCAAAGATAGCCAAGGCAGGACATGGCATTACTCTGCCTCCTGATCCTACCCGATGGCAATAGAGAGCATGGGATAATGGTTTGACAAGTAAGGCAACCCCAGGAGGAAAGAAACAGTACTGGCACAGACAGGAGTGGGATGCGCTGCTAACCTGCATGGAGCTGCCCCGGAAAAGTTGCAAACTTCAAGTGGGCTGGATAGCACCGTGTTGCAGCCAACTGGGATGTCTATAAGAGTCGAAGCAGGGCCTCCTCCTTGGCAGCCCAGCAGGGGCTTAATTCCGTCAAGAGCATTAGCTGCCAGGAAAGGACCACTTCCCGTCCCGGTAATATTTTGAATGCCTAAAGGCAGAGGCTGAATCCCTTGCAGCCCGTCAAAGGAGCTGAGTTTTGTGTTGTTCAGGACAAAAATTTGGCCTAAAGGACACGTCAGTTTCTTGAAGGACATGAGATTCTGGAAGGCTGTGCCCTGGACGGTGAGATATTGCTTATAGTCTCCACCTATGATTCTTGTCACATTGGATAGGCCTGGCAGCGATGTGAGGGCTGGAGCAGGGGGGGGGCCGTTGGAACAGTCACCCTTGCACTCCCGCACCAGTATGCCCCTTGCCTCCTCCAGGTCGTTGAAGAAGACAGGTGCAATAGGCGGTGGAATTGGACCATCTGAGTGCTGCACCTGTACTGTGAGGTAGCCGTCTAGCACGTTGATGGTGCTGAAGCCAATGTTTTGCAGCCACTTGTTGATGTCAGGCTGCACATAATTTGCTGCTGATAGGTTTTTCTGGTTTGAGATCGCCACAGTCAAGAAGTCGGCGGCGACACTGCCGCAGGTTGTGCTTGGATTGAATGGGTTGCCTGTGCAGTTCTGGACCGTAGTACTGGCAGTTGTGTTGGCAAAATAGCAGCTGCTGGAGCCGTCTCCAAAGTCAAAGATATTTACTACAGTATAAGGTCCACATACTGGCCCCCCAAAGGAATACTCCTCAAAACTTGGCAAAATCTGTGCAGAACCTAATAGTCTTGCCAGGACAAGAGTGAGTTTTGTGGGTAGACACCAGCTCAGAGACAAGCGCACATGACCTGGCTCTTAACACAGACGCGCCCTACTTTGCATTTGCAGTCCTACCAACATGAACTCTTAAGATCCTTGCACCATTAGCAGCATGTGTGTATGACATGTAAGAAAACACACACCACATTAACAACAACAAGATGGTCAGTGAGGCGTCTGAAACGATTCTTGCGCGTGCCAAAAGACTTCAAGTACTGCACCAGGAAACCTCTTATGCCACCAGGTTTGTTGCAATACACCTCGTATATGGAGGTGCACCCCCAGGGGAAGCTCAGGAGGTCAGGATGCCCCAGCATAAAGTTCTTAGGCAATAGGCACGGACAGTGCAGCGGAAGTGAAGACTTACGTGGTTCCCTGGGAACGACGGAGACGGCGCAGCTCAATGGCGCGGGCGGAGGAGGAGGACTGGGAGGTGGCGGTGGTGGCAGTGGTGGTGGGCTGTTAGATGGCGGAGGCGGGCTGTGCAATGCGTGACTGGTTGTCAGCGCCCCAGAGTCCTTCTTCCCAATGTCAGACAGCAGGAGGAGGTGGGCGGTGTAAGGGGGCAACAACACAGGGCTCTGCTGGATGTCTCCATGTAGGAAATGAAATGGGCAATGAGAAGGGATGGGATGGGCAGTGGGAGGTCTCAAGATAGGCCTGACCGTTGGAGATGCCAGCCGTACTACAAGGAGCTTGCGACATGATGCTGTGTCAGCAGGTCAGGAAGTGATAACAGGAAAAGTCATTGGTTCGCAGGTGTGTCTGTTATTAGGGAATGGCGTGATTCTTTGGGCCCCAAGAAGACAGGGAGGGAGGGGGAAGGAATTGATGCATCTTATTTGCTTTCGATGCAGTGTAAGGGGTCGTTTGTTAGGACCTCGTACAAATTTCTTAGGAGACAAGGGCAACCGAAGTGCTACCTGTTCTGCACTTGCACTTTTTATGCTCGGCTGTCGTCCATATCATACCCAGAGCAAGCGTATGGGCATGGAGCAGGCACATACCTCATCATTCCCAAGGCATGCATACAGAGGAGGGCCGAAGAGGGAGAAATGAAAGTGGGGGTGAGGAGAAGGAGGGGTGGGGATTTTGTAAGGTTTTTTCTGCTAGCCCCGTTTTAGGGCAGCTAAGGATGGCTTGGCAAACAAGGGCCAGGGCTGGGTTATGGCAGGCAGAGATCACATCTCGACAAGCACGCTGCTTTTACCATCCACCAGGGACACAGACAGGCAGCCAAGGTGGGCCTCTGACCTGCACGGGATTGTCCCATTAAAGTTGCACACTTCAGCTGTGGTGTTGAGCAGCTGATTGCACCCGACCGGAATGGCAATTAAGTAGTTGGCAATGCTCGGGCTCGGGCAGCCCAACATTGGTTTGATGCCATCAAGAGAGTCAGCGGCAATGAATGGTCCGCTGCCATTTGCATTTAGGAGAAGACCGGGAATGCCAGGCTGAACACCATTTAATCCACTGAAGGAGCTAAGCCGTGTGTTGGAAGTGACGCCCAACAGGCCAAATGGACAAGTCAAGCCGGTGAAGGACGACATGTCTTGGAAAGCTGTACCCTGGATGACCAAGTATCCGGTAATGTCCACAAGATTGATCTTGAATAAACTGGAGAGGCCAGGCAATGATATGAGAACTGAGCCTGCTGTAGGTGGGACTGGTTGTGCCACTGCACAATCCTGACACTCCCGCACCAGTAACCCATCAAGCTGCTGCAGGCTGGTGAAGAAGCTGGGTGATATGGCCTTTGGGATGCTCCCAGGCGTGTGAGTCACTGTCACCGTGAGGGTTCCTTGCAGCACAACGATGTTGGCGATGCCGATGTTTGTAAGCCACTGGTTGATGTTGGGCTCCACATAGTTCGAGGCTGATAGACCCCGCTCATTTGCAATTACCACAACAACAGTGGCATTGAGGCTGCCGCACGTCTTGTTGGGGTCCAATGGATTGCTCGTGCAATTTTGGATGGGTGCACCTCCATTGAAGGTGCAGACGCTGCTGCCATCTCCATTGTCTTTCACAGTAACGACCCCGTATGGCCCACAGGCTGTCCCCGACGTCATAAAGTATTAGCTGTGTGTACCAGAGGCACCAAGTAAACAGAAGAGGTGGCCTATCACAGCACAAAGTGCCTTTACACATGTGGTGGTGGTGTCAGATAGATAGACGAGGCGACCCTCTGTATCAGATAGTGCTCAATACATTTAGTAGTCATTGGACAGTGATAGACGGCAAGAAGGGCCAGTTCCTGAAGCTTCAAGGTGTCATGCTATGACACTTTCATACTTGCTGGGCTCATCCACGGAGCTATCCAGAGTCGCAGAAATTTGGATACCCAGTGCTACAAAAGCATGATCGGATGCAGAAGCTCCTGCAGCTGCTTACAAGACACGATGGAGGTCCGGACAACTGGGGATGAATGTAAAGAGATTGGAAGGCCCCGTTCTTCCTTTGAAAGTATGACATAATGGGGAAGTGCATCGCCGCAGACAGGTGTTTGCCTAGGGCATTCAAGGGTAAATTTGGCAAGGGGACAGCACATGCATTCTTGTTCTTGTGCAGCATTTAAACAACACCCAATCTCAGCAGTTTCTAGACAGGGTGCAATCCAGCTAACCTACAGCTAAGCTTAGTATTTGTGACTGGTACACTTTCTTCTGTGTGGTCGAGCAGGAAAGTACATGTGCGGTCATATCAGTATCTGTACACAATGCAGACTCGTTCCCTGTGCATGTTCACCTATTGTGTTTGAACTCTCCGTTTACACAGAACCTTGAATCCAAATGTGGGTAGCACAGGGTACGAATGCATACCAGGTGCGGGGGGTGGGACGCCAGTCGCGCAGCTCGGAGGAGGAGGAGGTGGGGGGCTGCAAAGGGCACATAGCAGTCTTTAAGGCACATGGCTCATCCGTGCCAGCACAACAGGGGGATCAGAGGATAGATGAAGGAGGATGGCAAAAACACAGCAGCTTTCACAGCGAGCAGTAGCCTTCACAATACATCAGCAAGGCTCCACATATCCAACACGTTCAATCACAATCCTGCGTGGCGTCGTTGCCGCCAAGGTGTCTATGCAAAGTACACTGGGTCTAACCCTGTGCGGCATCTGCATGACAAGGCATGGGCCATGAAGTCCAACTTTGGGTGGGCGTCCCGGGGGTCCCTGAGGCTCTGAATACACATTAAGCGGCCCTTTAACAATGTCAGCTACCTGATCACAGATCAAACAGACAGGACAATGGGGGGGATATTCTGAGGGCATCCTTGAGAGCTGGATTGCCTGATGCTCTGGCTTATATTCGCTACAAGCTTCTGTTCTCAGTGGCCCCTTTCAACGAATCAATGATCAGTCGAAATCAAAGATTTGAAAACACAAACTACCTTTGATTTTCATTCTTCAGTATTTCCAGTGAATATTCTCTCGATGAAGTTTTGGGAGGGTGCGGGAAGGGAATGCGTTCTAGACGGAAAAAAACGTCCTGGACTAGTGCAGGCCAAGGCTAGGCCTCTGCATAACGTGTTATCCAGCACTCGACATCCCCCAGCCGGTTTCCACGCAGTGGCACAACGAGCCCGAGGGTGCGCCCCCCCCCCCCCACCCACGGGCCCTTTGTGCAACAGCATGGAAATCTACGAATTGGGCTTGCCCAAGTTGGAAATCCAGCCCGATTTACTTAGCTGACACCTCAGTACCTGAGCCATCTCATGAAGCAACAAAGCCATATAGAGGACGAACAAGTGTTGCGCTGAGAGCACATGGGGGTAGATCGCATATGAAGAGCAGAATAGGCATGCATGGGAGGTACCTGAATGGAGATGAGAAACGAAGGGCACACAAACTTATGAAAAAAGTCGTATCTTGTGCAAGCTACAAGGTAGCACATGGCATTAAGAGGCCCACAGGGGGGGTGCAAAGAGGAATCCTACCTGCAAGGGGAAGAACCTGTGTAGGTGCATATATCCGTGCTGTTGGTAATGGAGCCACAGCCAATGGGAATCGAGACGAACGAGGATATACCAGTGTAGCAGCCCATCATGTCTCTCAAGGGCGCCAAGGAGCTTTCAGTCACGAACGGGCCACTACCATCCGCAAACAATATAACACCTACCCCATCACTCGGAGCAGCAACTTTTTGTAGGCCATCGAATGTGACCAAAAGAGGGTTACCAGCCACAAGAATGGTTGCTGGAGGGCAGACCAACCCAGAGAAGGAGGTCATGTTTGTGAAAGCACTGCTTGCCACGAACAGATTACCGCGCTCGGTCCCGTTCCATACTTGGATCACATTCTTTAGGCCTGGAAGAGCGGTCAGTGAGGGCGTGAAAGGAGTCTGGTCATCAGGGCTGCAATCAAAGCACTCCGAGACAAATATGTTGGAGACCTGCTGCAGGTTGTTAAGGAATACTGGAGCAAACGGTCCATCAATCTGGTTAAGGTGCTGCACATAAACATTGAGGCTACCACTGATGATCAAGAGATCGTTCAATCCAAGATTGGTCAGGAATGTTGCAATCTGAGGCGCAAAGTTTGACGGGGGAACTGCCCAATTGGAAAAGTAAATGTTGAGGTTGCCGATAAGCTTCCCGCAGGTCTGGTTGAAGTAGAGGATGCTGCAGCTCGAGCTGTTCAATTGGGAGCTTTGTACAGAGCAGCTTCCATTGCCGTAGTCCCGTACAGTGAGGCTACCGCCAGGCACTGTGCACTCTGCAAGCCCATGTCCACCAGTTAACGGTGTAACGTTCCCAGGTACCTATTGAACTTTCCCTTACAACGAAAGGGCGGCCATTCATTGGTGCAAGATCTCTGTTGCTTGCCCGACAAACATTGGGTTGTTTGACACCTTTGCTAGCTACATTGGGAAAGGTGGACTCTTCGGGAAGATTGTACCCCGCTTCTGTCTGATTGTACCTACAAACAAGCTTTATAACCTGGCTCGCAGATTGCAGCCTCGTAATCATATATGTAAAGACCAGCTGATTCTAGACGAGACTAAGAATGGCCAGACATGACAACTGATCAACAGCTGTGCCTGACTCTGCTCAGGAGGGATTTGGGAAGATGTTCAGCAACCTGGTGATAGTGCTCCAAAATATCCTGTACAATGTCAGGCAGAGTATGAAAGGCCTTTCCATCCGGGATAGAAGCACATGTCTTTGGCTATATCATCAGGCAACTCATACCTTCATTAAAAAATAAAGAAATACAGAGGGTGGGGGGGGGGGACCATTGCAGGTTCTGATTGGGTTTGGAGCCGTTAGGGAACATTGAATTATAGAGTAGGTCTAAGACTCTAGCGATACCTTAACCTTAACAATAAAGGAGGGCCCCCCCCCCCCCCTAACTCAATATAAGGAATGATGAAGGACATATGAGAGAGAAGTCACCAAAATTCCATTCTTCAACCTGCAACTGCTAAAATTGCGGATCACTGTCTTGCGGGGGGCATGGGGCGTGGGGTGCACCACGCACATTCTCGTAGCCATTGCACAATCGACAGAACAAAGGAAGAGAGCCAGGTTGACGCCTGGTTTGGGGCAGAAAGCAGCAATTCATGCAGCGAAACAGAAAGACAGAAGATGTCATGCGGAGTCGTACCTGGGCTGGCACTGATGGGAAAAGGGCACTTTGCAGGGGGAGGTGGCGGTGGGGAGGGTGGCGGCGAGGGTGGCGGCGGGGGTGGCGGCGGGAAGGGGGTGGTGGCGGTGGGGAGGGTGGCGGCGAGGGTGGCGGCGGGAAGGGGGTGGTGGCGAGGGTGGCGACGGGAAGGGGGGTGGTGGCGATGGGGAGGGTGGCGGTGGCAGCGGAGGTGGTGGGCTGCAAGGATAGGAAAGCATTTCTGAAGTGATTGCAAAAAGACATACAGCCTTCCAGATGGCATGAAATGTTTACAAGGCCTTCCATATGCAGCTGGGAGCAAAGGGCAATTTGGCCACAGTCAGACTCTGACTGCCGTACAGGTGTATGATTGTGGTGGTGGCAGCCCCTGGCATGTTGCACTTGAGGGCTATGGTGTGTGTGTGTGTGTGTGTGTGTGAGTGTGAGTGAGAGAGAGAGAGAGAGAGAGAGAGAGGGAGAGGGAGAGAGGGAGAGAGAGAGAGAGAGAGAGTGAGAGAGAGTATGTGAGTGTGTGTTGTGATGGCTCTCAGAAAACAGATTCGGGCATCAGGGTTGGCGCGTCATGGAGTAAGGACGAGGCATCAGCGTTGTCAATTGTGTGCTGGATCATACAACTTCATGTCAAGATGTTAATGCAGGGAAGAGACAGGGCACCTCTCATCCGTGCTTATGGTCGAAAGAGTAAGAAACTGGCCCATATGCAGACTGGGCGCGAAATTTGAGTTTGGAGCCCCGCTTGAAAGGGGGAACCTCTCAATGGAAGTTTTTTTTAACCCAAAAATGACACTGAGAAGCTCCTCTGAAAGTTCTTCATGCAACAAGTGCGGCCTGATTTGCGCGGAGGAATTGAATGCAGAAAGCTTTGGCTGGCTAACCCACATGCACTGAGACACCCCCCCCCCGCCCGAGGGGCTGTTTGCAAACACAAACGCAACCTATCACAAGCTCTTGGAGAGAAGGAAAAATAGCAGGTGCAGGGAAGAAGAGAAAAAACGAGCCACATGCACTCCCGTCTCCCGAAAGCCATGAAGGCACATGCTCCACCATACAATAATTATGTATACATATATTCACATACATATACATAAATACACATATACATTCCCATACGTACATATAAGTGTAAATCACAGATGTGCTAATTGCACACACACACACACACACACACACACACACACACACACACACAGACACACACGCACACACACACTTCATGCATATTTGTGTGTGGGTGCCTCTGCCGGCCACCTCTGAAGAGAGGACATACATCGACACCTTTGTTTGACTGATGCGACTTGGAGTCACAAAGTGTTGTCCACAAAAAACCACAGTAAAAAAGTTATAAATAAATATATAAAGGAATCTTAAAGGAAATGAGTCAGGGGACTGATTAAGAGGCGAAACTGTGCCACGGCCCCTGCCACCCGTCCAAAAAGGCCTTTGGGGGGGGGGGGGATAGGACCAGGGTACCTAAGAAGCAAAGTGTCGGGCAAAGAATGAGCTGGGATGCTGACCTGCATGGCGCTGACCCGTTGAAAGTGCATACAGCGCTGGTGTTCCCCAGCAGCCCACCGCACCCAACGGGGATTGAAACTGTTGCATTAGTGAAAGTTGTATTGGGACAGCCTAGCATAAACTTGATGTTGTCCAGGGAGTTGGGAGCATAAAAGGGCCCGCTGCCAACTGCCCTTACGAGGGAAGGGCCTAAAGTTGCGGGGAACGGCTGAACTCCTTCCAAGCCGGCAAAAGAGGTGAGCTGTCGGTTGTCGTCAGCGATGAAGGTGCTGAAAGGACAGGTCAGGCTTGAGAAGGATGTCATATTATTGAACGCTGTGCCTGTGACACTAAGAACCGGGTTGCTCTGGTTAAATCTGAACATTTTGGTGAAGCCTGGCAACGATGTCAGTTTTGAGCCGCTGGCGGGAGGGGTTAGTTTGGACGCACAGTCCTGACATTCTCGGACCAGTAAGCTGCCTAGCTGCTCTAAGCTGGTGAAGAAATTAGGTGCTATCAGTTTTGGAATCGGCGCTGGCGTGTGAGTCACTTCTACCACCAAGGTACCGCTTAAGACATTGATGTCGCTGAAGCCCAAATTTTTCAACAGACTGTTGATGTTGGGCTCCACATAGGCTGTTGCTGACAGGTTTTTCAGGTTCTGGATTTGCACCGTTACCGAAGTGGCCCTGAGATTGCCACAATTGCCAGGGGTTGGGTTTGCAGTGCAATTAGGGACCACCCAAGAAGGAGAATTAGAGCTGCAACTGCTGCTGCCGTCTCCATAATCAATAATTGTGATTTCTGAATAAGGTCTACAGTCTGCCCCAAACCTCCGAAAATCAAAACTCCCATTACAGTAAAGAGTGTGCGGGCATAACAGTTGCTGGGGAGAGGAAGGGCAAGTGGCCGAGCCGCGCATGCAGTAACCTACCGCGCACTTCTATTACATGCACTTGTCTTGAGGATTGGCTAAAATCTACACACTGTTTGAAACATGCAGCTAGCAGCATGTTCTATGGCTAAGCACACAATCGAGTGCTAGGGTCTCCGAGCGCCACACATCCGAATTTTTGCAAATGTAGGAGAGGAGCGGTTTTGTGAAGGGAAGGAACCCCGTGAATGCAGCAATCAATTCTAGTTTTAACTCAGCACCAAGGCTTGTATTTTTGACCTGCTCTGAAGCCAAGGCCCTTGACATGCAATGGATGCAGTGTTAGAAGAAATACCTGGCGGGTTGCCTGAAATGATGGCACAGCTTGCAGGTGGTGGGGGAGGAGGAGGTGAAGGAGGGGGTGGGCTGAAAGGGGGCGGTGGCGGGCTGCATGGTCCCAAGTGACATTCAGATTGCACCCTTCATAAGCAGATAGAATAGATAGCAGTAGCAAGATAGGTGTGCGTACATGGTGAGGTCTTGCGGAACAAGCCTGTGTGTGTGTGTGTGTGTGTGTGTGTGTGAAACAAAAAGCTCTGGACACGCCAGACAGGTTGTGAAACAGCAAGACACTTTGGAAGACCGTCAAAACCTATCGCATGCTAAGTGCTTTTTGTGGAGTTTATCACGCCTTAAGCCGCTGCATCGGGTGCTATCTTAAGAAGAATGCCCTTGAACGCCGTGTTTATAAAAGTAAAAGAAAGACTGGCCTGACTGCATGGAAAATGCTGTATGCTGCTTGTGCTGGTTAAAATATGTTTTGGGGCCATGCAATGCGACCAAACAAAAGACTTATGTATCTCTCAGCTCGCCACAAACCGAACCATGGGGGCTGGATGGAGGGATGCATCTACGTTGTGTGCCGAACGCAGCAGATTTGCCAAAGAATGAACTGGGGTGTGTGTATCCAGGTGCATGCATGTGTCGATGGAAGGCAGTGTGGTTGTGGTGAGAGAACGTGCTGTTTAGCACAAGATGTCAGTGTAGGTCATAACGGACAGAACACAATTAAAACAAATGACAAACAAGCAACGTGATGTGAGGGAGGCAGCACAGTGAAACCCTGCTGGGATGCTGACAAAGAAGATGGGTGCTCAGAGAGAGTTGAAGGGAAGGGTTCTGTGAGGAAGGGGTTGTGGGAAAGGGGTGGGGACGCAATTGTCCTTATAGGCTGACAGGCATAAGCCAGGTCTTGGGATGAAAATCAGATTCGACATTACCACAAGCATTGCAAAAGGCCCTGTACCTGCAGCGCTGTGTACCATTGTAGCTGCATATTTGCGTGCTGGAAGTAAGACTTCCGCTGCAGCCAACGGGGATGAGCACTTTAGACTGCACGTTGTTGTAGCAACCCATCATGACCTTCAAGGGTGCCAATGTGCTGGCTTCAAAGAACGGGCCGCTGCCGTTCGCAAACAGCTCAACACCCTGCCCGTCAGTGGGTGCTGCAACTCCTTCCAGCCCTTCGAACGTGGCCAAGAGGGTGTTATTGATGGCCTTGATGGATGATGGAGGACAGACAAGTCCAGAAAAGGAAGTCATGTTGGTGAATGCAGTATTATATACTCCCAAAGAAGTCGTATTGCGGCTGCCTTGGTTGAGCAACTGGGTCACGTTCTGTAGGCCTGGCAATGCAGAGAGTCTTGGAGTGGCTGGCGGCTTTTGCTGCGCTGCAGTGCAGTCAACACACTCCTGGATGTAAATGCTGCCGGCCTGCCTCAGGCTGCCAAGGAAGCTTGGCGCAAATGAGACTGGGATAGGAGTTGAGTGTTCTACAAGGACCACAAGCGTCCCGCTGATGACCGAGAGGCTGCCCAAGCCAATGTTTGTCAAGTACTTGTTGACCTGGGGGTTAAAAGCCACCGAAGTATTGAAAGGTGCGTAAATCGCTATGCTCAGGGTGCCATTGAGGGTGCCACATGTCTGGTTGAAGAGAAGTGTGGAGCAGTTGCCGAAGGTGAGAGGCGTTTGAGCTTGCACCCTGCAGGTGCCATCCCCGTAGTCCGAAACTTGCACGTCCCCGCTACACACTGCGAACGCAGCCCACCCACCATTTACTAACTCATCAACGGAGGCACTGGGAGCAGATTCCTTTCACGACTGAGGTGTTCAGGCAGTAAGCGCAAACAATCAACCCCTCTCAGTTGCTTGTCCTGATAGGCGAGTTGCAAGTCATCGAATTCCATGTCCAAAGAGCTGTCCCACTTCATCGGGCCTGGACTGAAGGAGAATTAAATGAAGGGCAAGGTGCTCATGCAGTAAGGACAGACAATCAGTCCCTGTTGGTCAATGGCATAAGATGTACCGTAACTGTCACAAATTTCCATTTCAAGAGCTGACCAAACTCACTGAGCCTGCACTCAGGTTGCAACAGAAATATGCACTAAGCATGCGATGGGTAATGGGGATTAATCTCATCTGGATACCTGTTTTAGAAGTGGACAAGAGACCTCAGCGACCACCTTCTCTGGCTGTTCCAGTTTAACCTCCAGTGGCTGGACAGATGTAATCTTCTCTTGTTTTACAAGAGTGGAGTAAAAAAGACCAGCCCAATGTTCAGGGACCCAAACCCCCAATGTGTCAAGCTATGAGTCACACCCGGCGAGCGGCCAGCTGGCGACCCACAGCGGCTGCAATGATGAAACTGACCCGACGAATAACAAAATATCCCTCCACATCTTCTCTTCTTTTACAAGTGTGCGAATAAAGACCAGTCCAATGGCCTTATATGATAAGTCTGGGATTCAAAAGACCAGCCCAATGTTTCAACGACCCAAACAGAAATGTTTCAAGCGACAAGTTACACCTGGGGAGCAGCCAGCTGGCGACCCACAGCAGTAACAGTAATGAAACTGACTTGACACATGAAAAAAATGCCTTTAAAAAATCTCCATGGGGGCTTAAACCCGCGGGGGTGGGGGGTGGGCTGGTGGGAGGAAACAGCCAGCAACGTAACTGAAACACTTAGGTAAAGTGTATGTGAGTTCACGGGCTCTGCCAGTGTGTGAGTGGTTGGGGGGGGGGGGGGGGCTCTTTCTCTGCCCGCCCACCCACACACAACTGTGCTGTGCAGTGGTGCAGAGAGTTCACGTTCTGAAAGGAAGAGGGACAGAATGAGTGGGAAGAGAGACCCACCTGCTCCTGCAGGGATGCTCTGGGGACACTGTGCCGGAGGAGGCGGGGGCGGTGCCGGTGGGCTCGGTGGTGGCGGCGGGGACGGTGGGGGTGATGGACTTGTAGGAGGCGGAGGTGGGCTTGGCGGTGACGGAGGAAGGGGTGGGCTTGGTGGTGGAGGTGAGCTATTCCCCGGTCCAAACAAAGTAAGAGAAGCGTGTTATGGAATATGAGGAGTTGCCATTGCCGAAGACTGCCAGGGGAGGCTTACGGGAGGATTGCAAAGATGCAGAAATGTAGCACTCAGGACCATGGTGGGAAGATGCCAGAGGGAAGGGATGTATATAGGAGTGCTGCTGCTGTGTGTGCAGGACAACAGCACTGAAAGCATGCAGTGAGGGACATAGTTTGTACAGGATGAGCACCATCCTACGATTTGTGTACAGCATGGCCACATTATCAAGTGCCAACACTCTCGCAGACCGGATTCCTGGCGTGTCGCTGCCCAGAACAGTGAAAATGCATAACTGTTCAGCAGGTCTCAGTGCTGTGACACAGGAAGTCAGTGACCGCGTGACATTCTCCTGCAGCGTACGTGATGTGTCTGATTAGCAGACTATCATCGTTGACATACATAAATGTAACCTTGACCAAGATGTTCCTGCTGCGTTTGCTTGGCACAGTTTTGAGATTCGTTGTGCCAAAATTGTAATTCATGTGCCGGATGTTAGACTTGTAGATGAGTGTTGAGGCACGTATCCTATTAATGCATGTGCATTGACCTTCCATCCATAGGTCGTTTATTCCCCCCCAAAATGATATCATTCCACTTGCGTTCCGTGGCAGAGGGCAGCATTAATGAAAAAGAACCCCACCACACCGGAGGACCTACCCTTGCAAGCCACAAGCCCCCTAAGTGTTCAAGCCATGTGTTTTGCCCGCCAGAATTGTGTTGCATGGTTAGTAGAGACACAGCAGCCAGAGCACAGTGCCACAGCCACTTCTTCTGCTGACAGCAAGCCTAAAGCTGGCATCAAAATCTTCACACAACTGGTAGGCAGAGTCCTTTAAGGTGCATAATGTCCCAATCTGCAAGCACGATTCTTGTTCCCTTTCAAACGAGCCACGGAAATGCGCAAGAGTCACAAGCTCCTTGGGAGGCCACACACCAATATATCTGGCTGCATTGGTCAATGCCGAGACGGTGTGTCCCCCCCCCCCCCCCCGGGTGGGTGGGAGACTCCCACTAGGAGTTAGTCTGAGAAAGGGCAAGGACTTGTTTGCACAGGCAGTCAATCCAGGCCTGCTGGCCTGTCATGTACAAAAGCTATATACAGAGGCTTTTCAGATAATGTAACCTTATGTAAGGCCAGCTTTGTAGCTAGAGATGTATGAGATGAGATGTATTGTTTGTTACCATCTGCACATGTTCTATACCCTAGCAGCCCTTTAAAAAAATTGCCAAGCCCGGGGCATACCAGGTGGTGGTGTTTGGGTAGTTGCATACTTGCTGCCAGGTGGTGAGGTTGGTGTTGCATGCTGCTGGGATGAAGACAGGCGCTGTGGCTGGGGTCCCGTAGCAGCCGCCGAGCACCCTGATGGCATTCAAGGAATATGCAGTGGTGAAGGGGCCAGACCCCGTGGCCAAAAAGGTGGTGCCAGGCGACGTTTGGGGTGTAGCTAACAGATTCAGCCCGTCCAGGGCGGTGAGGTTGGTGTTGGAAAAAAGCGAAATGTATCTCGGGGGGCACACCAGCCCTTGAAAGGACGCGCAGTCCCGGAAGGCGGTGTATGACACGAACAGGGTTTCGTTGCCAGACAAAAGCCCGGGGGTGTCCGTGACCGCAAGAAGCGTTCTGGTTGATGTCCTCTGCATGGAACCCATGCTGGAACCAACTGGGAGATTGGGGACAGTAATGCCTGCGCCAGGGCGGACCTGTGCTGTCCTTGCATCAGTCATAGATCCTTTCCCCCCAGCGTTTGTGGCTGACTGCCCCGCAGCTCCTGCCATCATGCTTGCCTGTACTGCGATGGTACCTGCAGATGTACTTGCCCTGGGACTCGCACCCTGCCACTGGAGCTGGTACAAATTTTTCAGCCCGGGGAGCGCTTTGAGGCTGGAGATCGGTGGCGGTTGGTCCGGGGGGCTGACAAAGCAGTTTCTGCACTCTGTGACCACAAGACTGCCTGCCTGCTGCAGGGAAGTCAGGAAGGTGGGGGAGATGGGAGGGAGGGTCCCACTCCTGGAGTGGTCCACATACACACCCAGGAGCTGGCCCAGGACGGTGATGTTCCCCACTCCAAGGTTTGTTAGCCAAGTAGAAATGGCGGGCTGCACATAAGTTGCCGGAGTCGTCCCATCAGGATAGGTGATGTAGATTTCGATGCTCCCAGCGAAGCCCTGGCAGGGCTGCTTGAAGAATGCGTTCGTGCATGAGTTGCCGAGCTTTGTACCATTGGCTAGGAGGTACAATGCAGTACATGTCCCATCTCCGTTGTCCACAACTGATATTACCTCCCCGGCCGCTCCGCAAGCTGCAGGCAGACAGTTTACAGGATGCAAGAGGTGGAAAGAGCATGCAAATCATTTGTCTCTCAAAGCGCCCTCCTCTCTCTCTCTCTCTCTCTCTCTCTCTCTCTCTCTCCTCTCTCTCTCTCTCTCTCTCTCTCTCTCTCTCTCTCTCTCTCTGTGTGTGTGTGTGTGTGTGTGTGTGTGTGTCTTTCCCCACTCGTTCTCCCTCCCTCGCACAAGCACTTGCACACACACACACACACACACACACACACACACACACACACACACACACACACACACACACACACACGCCCGCGCACAAAAAAGCACCTGACTGTATATTTTATGCACGAGCATGGGAGGTGGTCTAGATCCAGTAATCCATAGAGGGCCGACTTTGCAAGTACCGGCTTTCATATAAACAGATATGCCGTATCTGACATGAGTCCTGCAGACATGTTCTACCTACAGGCATGTTAGTTGGCCGCCTTCTCCATCAACCCTCTATAAACCAAATCCAGCTATGCAACCTCCGATGCAGTCCTGGCACATCAGTGCAAGGAACAGCTGTCTCACGAACAAGATGTAGCCTTATACCTTGCCCCCCATAACGGTGAATCCTTGCTCTTACATTCTAATGGAGTAAAACAAGTCCTCGGCTGAAGCTACCCAATGTTTGGAAGCGAATTGACACTCCCTGAATATGGCCGTGATAACTGTCCATGCTTTGCCCGCAAGCTCAAGAAGATAGTATTTGCAAAAGTGGGGCATACTGTTTGTGACCGAAACCGTGCTGGGGCATATCGCTGGGGGCGGCGGCGGCACAGGTTGATTCACCGGCGGTGGTGAGAAACTGTAACACTTCGCATATGTGAGTAAGAGCACCTCAGAAAGCAACCAGTGCGACACACAGCTGAAACTACACTGGGGATGGTCTACACTGGGTATGGCAACTATGCAGTATCGAAGACCATTTTTGGACCATTATGAGTTAGAAAGACTCTTTCTGCCATCAATCATCTTCACATTGTTTCATCAAGTCTGGTCACGTATGCACTTAGTATGATGGAGGGAGCCAACTTACACTTTTACACAGGATCCAAATGGAGCCTGCGATGATGGAGGATCAAACACGAATCCTGGGTCACAGCATGCCTTGCATGCTCCTCCCTTCCCTGAGCAGATGTAGAAGCAGGTTGCACTCAAAGGGTCTGAGATGACAGCTAGATGTGAAGGGCAGCTTGCATAGCTTGATACACAATCTTTCCCCTTTAATAGGGCCTTTAAGATAGACTTGGAGTTCCTCAAGGACTCAAGGTCAAGGTCGAAGTCTCCGAATGTGGCATGGGCTTTATGGATAGCAAAACACCATAAAAGCAGTGTCACAAGGCCCTGCACGTCCAACAAATGCAGTGATGGCAGATTAATTTGTCTGGGCATGGATTGTCCCGTACAAGCTCCCGGATGTCACACAACTGTGGTTGAAAGCATTACTGGCAACTGCGGCAGTTCCTTATTCTATCTGTTTTGTTAAGGCTTCTCTCCTGCTGAAGGATTGAAGTCCGATATGATTTGAAAGAGTTTCAGAAGCAATTAAATAGCAACAAATTAAAAATCGAGACATGGCGTGCCTTCTGAGGGCCTCTTTCCTTCTGAAGCATGGTCCAGCGCTTTTTCACATGCGCTTGCTTTAGTGCCGTGGTAGGACCAATGATGTCAGGTGTGGCAAGTGGCAGGGCTGGTACAAAGACTTGTGTTTGTTTGCAAAAGCTGTGGTAGGATCTTTCTTCTAACCAGCACTAGTACCCAAACGAATCCGTAATCTCGCAGAAGAGCCCGGCGTGCTGGTGGCCGTGTCCCTCTCGCAAGAGCACTTACTTACTAATAACTAAATTCCTTAATCCAATATATACTTGATACAGAATTCTTCTCAAAGCACATGTTTTGTTCTTTGAAGACACGCTCGCGGAGGTTGCGGGGTCATGGCCTGAGTCACGGGGTAGAGTCCAGGCTGTTTCTACAGCTGATAGGAACCGTTTGAATACATCGCGGACCGCGAGCAGTGAACGACAACCCGTACGGTTGGCGAATTTCAGTAGGGGTCCCGTACGGGTCGCCTGTCTAAGGAGGATACGGCTTCCCCGTTGGAGTTAATTAGATTCTGGTAGCGAAATACGGGTCGTGCCCAACGGGCTAAGCGGAAGTCTTACGGCTTACCCGGGAAATTTTCCATTCTATCTGGACAACTATAGGGGTCGACTTTACATGACTTATGACATTAATGCCGTGATTATGTGGGCCTTTGCGGTTCCTACAGGCTAGGACCAGGGTTACAGGCTGTAACCCTGGTCCTAACTTACAGCTGGGATTTCCTAGGCTGGGACCAGGGTTGTCGATTCTGGCCGATTTACCGACCAATGGGGTAGCAATATGTTAGTTTTGCTGCATGCACGTTTGCCTGGCTGGCTTTCCGGCCATGGAGAGCTGCAGCTGTTTCCGAAATGCTGTACATTAATATTCAGGCTAGGTGGCCGCAGAGCTTCCTTAAGGATTGTAGAACATGCCTAGCCTGATCCTTAATGAGTATTTTGTGTATTTGCTTATGTTCGTGTTCCCCCACCCTCTCTCTCCCCCTTTCCCTCTCTCCCTCTCCGGAGAGGGAGAGAGGGGGAGGGGGAGAGAGAGGGTGGAGGAACACGGGCATAAGCACGGGGTGGGGGAACACGGGCATAAAGGGATCCCCCACGTGCGCGAGCTCTCTCTTCCCCCCCTCTCTCTCCCCCCGCCCACCCCCTCTCTCTCTCTCTCTCTCTCTCTCTCTCTCTCTCTCTCTCTCTCTCTCTCTCTCTCTCTCTCTCTCTCTCTCTCTCTCTCTCTCTCTCCTCTCTCTCTCTCCCCCCCCCCCCTTCTCTCATTCGTGCATGTGTGCTCGCGCATGGGCGTGAGTGCAATCGTGTTCCCACCCGCGGCCACCCACGTGCGAGGGTGCGTGCTGGTATGGGCGTGCATACAGCGGTGAACAGCGGGAGGAATTTCATGCTAGCATGGAAAGGTGACAGCTATAAGGATAAGTGACTGGGTTTCAGAGGCAACCTTCCCACTGCAGGACTCATTGCGCCCATGCATTGGCTCTCACCACCCAAACCTGGCTGCAACCTACTGCGGAGAGTTTGGGTTTTCCACGCCAGAAAAGCTGCAAAAGTCATGTTGTGGGGTGTGACTCCGGCCATCAAAAGCTGCAGAAAACAGGAGCTGGAGCAGGTTTCAAGGCCACGTGGCCGTGACGGAAAAATGAAACCGACAATCGTGGCTGGAACTCCCCAGCCTGGGAGAGGATTCCACATCCTTCGTGCGGCCTGAATCAGGCCGAATCCAGGGATGCTGCATATGATGAATTATTTAGCCAGACACAGAGCATAGAATACTTACGCCAATTTTATCCAGAGCTGTCGATTTTCCATGTGAGAAAGACGGCTGCCGACACGGAAGGGAAGCCTTACATAAGTATAAGTTATATAAGTATATAAGTTATATATGTAATTACAGCAGGCTGAATTCGTGGGGAAGTCCTGTTGTAGGCCATGGCTGGCCTATAATGGTAGCAACACCAGCAGGCCCACAGTTTTGTCTCCCTCAGATGTGGCATAGAACCCCCTGTACCCCTACTTCCATCAAGAACCAAATAACGCATCTGCAGGCTTGCGGCTCAACGGTCCAGAGATCCACAATTTCATCGATGAAAACAGTCCCAACTGTGCACAATTTAAGCTACCTCCCCAAGTACATGCTCATGCATGAGAAGGGCTGTGCTGTACAGATGTGTATACATTACGTAATGGCTTGCAAAGGACACGTGAAGGCATAACCAAGCCACGACAGACTTCTTGCACGTGCAAGTTGCGGCATATTTAATTGGGGCAAAACTAAGTCAAATGCTTCGTTGCATGCAGAGTTTACGCAGAATGAGCAAATTAAAAAAAAAAAAAAAAAAAAAAAAAAAAAAAAAAACTTTAATGGAGTGCAGATGTACCTTGCTGATCCTTTGGAGTCCCCCCCGGGGGGAAGGGGGAGGGGAGCTGCTCTACCACTTGTGGGACCGGGACTCCAAGCATGTGGCTTATATGCGAGCTAGCTAGCTTGCTATACGACCAAACCAACTCCCCACCCCCGGCCCCTCCGGGGTGGCTCCCATGTGTTCAGCTACAAATGTCTGTCATCTTGAGACTGTGGCCCATGGGTAACAACGACTTGGAGCTTGACTTGCCGACTAACATCAGGATTTAGTCTGTGTCCCATGTGCGTCAGTGGAAACCTTGCCTTAACACACGAGAAGGAATGCCCTCTGCCACCCCTGCTGCAGAACCTAAAGATTTGTTCCCCTGTGGTAGCTAGGTACGAAAGTTTCATGAAGTGGAGGCCATTTGACACCAAATACTGCTGCCTAGTCAATAACACTGAAAAGAAGGTTTATCGGGTTGTATCGTCGTGCGGAGAATCAAGCAAACCAGGTGTTCGATGCTCTTGGCATCTTGTTGTGAAGTGTAATTACCTTATTAGGGCTGGTCGGATCATGATGTATAATCAGTTTCAAAGTCCTGGACGAATCTCAAGGCGTTGGTTTAACACCCGTCAAACTCTTGAGCTATCACTGGGGCTTCGTTACATGCAACACCATTTTGTAGCCATCAACACAGTACCGGAGCTGTGATGAACAGGGACCGTCTCTTGTTTATACATCTGGCTTCAGACTTCCCTCCCACATCAGCCTCTACATGTTTTTTAGGCTGGGCTGTCCCAACTCACCAATTTTGCGATTTTCATGCTTCACGTTTCATCTAAACTGATCATGAGCAGTCACTTCCTCCAGAAGTCTGGCGCCAGACGTGATCATAATGCATTGCACGATGTTGATCATTTGACAGATTAGTATACCATTCGAATTCGTTAAGATGCTCTGTTGACATTATCAACGGCTCGGGATTATTCATTGGGTCCATTCAATCATGATTTTGGGCGCAAATCCACCTTTGAGAGCAGATGAGGTCAATACCACACACTCGCACATCTCTCCACCCCCCCCCCCAAGATGCGCTTGTGATGGAGGCTTCGTTCCCTGACGGGAATGAATTCATTCAATGAAGGGGTTTCTTACACAATGTACACTCGTGTCACGAACAACATGCATGTTGTTAATCACCATATGGTGATTAATTTACTGAGGATCATATTCTTGACCAAGAAGGTTCTTGGGTAAATAATATCATAGCTACAGACCCAGCTCTTGGAAGGTACATGGCTTTGGAAGACATATGGCCATGGGTTGCAGAGCCCGAGGGTGAGATCAGGGCAAGGAGGGATACTGTTTGTTCGCTATGTCAAGATGCTGAACGTTTAAGGAGTCACTCTCACATGAACCGCATGCGCATGGGGTTAAACATAAAATTCCTCGTTGCAGGTTACTTGGCGTGAGCATCACTTGTGCTTCATCATATGTACCACTGCATTCAAACAGTTGAATTACATACACCTTACTCCGAAATTGTACCTTAGTCATTTCTCTAGGCAGGTGTCAATCAACGAATCATTTTCAGCATCCAAAATTGGGCCATGAAATTGCGAGTTTGTAGAAGACATGCAGGGAAAGCAATGCAGCTCTACAAGCTGACAAGCCCTCAGACGAAGCACTCTTTGTATCGGACTTACTGATACAAGCTCATCAAAACTATTGATGGATGATATCAGCAGCTTTAATTTCATCATCATCTTAATTAAGTTCAACATGTACCCGGCCGCGGCAAGACAATGGATGTGTTAACAAACGAACGTGTGACGGCTAGCGCCATCTACAAGCGCTTCAATTCTTGTGAACACAATTCCGCAACAGTTGATTAATCCCGCCATTCATGAAGTTAATTCAAATAACTAATCGAAGGACCCTGAAGGTACCCAGCTCGGGGATCCTTATTGAGTCTTCAACAACTAACAACAAGTTACGTGCCTGGGAGAAGAGGCTACATATCTCCAGCGATGCCTCCAGCAACAGCGTATGAACTATGGCGGGGACGCGTGGCCCCTGCAGCTGCAGCAACCCAAATGCAACCTGGGAAGGAAGGACTGACAACCCGGCATCAGCTGCGTGCTTCACCTCCGCGCCTACGCAGTCGGCACACACACGCCTCCCACTTCCCACGTCACCCGTGTGAGCCTCTCTTTCAACAGCCCACACCCCCACTAGTGAGTAGTCAAATGCGCACAGCCCAGCCCTGCCTCGTGCAGCATTCCACGCCGCGCAGCGCGTCCCTCCCACTATGGGGATCAGCCCTTTACAACAGCTTGCCCTCGAGACCTCCGTCTGATGAATCCTGAGAAGATGTCAGGATTCCGGAAATCCCGAGTCAGGATCCGAGAGTGGGTGGGATTGCCTTCCTTGCAGCGGCTCAGGGGGTTTGGACCCCGCCAGTTGGCAAAGCTCCAGCGAATATCCCGGGCACCTCTGTCTTGTCAGAAACAAGGTGCTTAGGGATTGTAGGCAGATCTGAATCCCGGCTGCCACCCACCAACAGTTCCCCTGGGCCAAACGTGGAAACGGTGGGGGAGACTGCCCCAGGCGACGCGCTCACAGCAGGGCTTCCTGATGTTTCCACATTTGTTGTGTCTTGTGGCAGACGGACAGCGGCCTTGGGTGGTGCTGGTGGTGGTGGTGGGGAAGCGGGAGTGGGTGGTGGGAAAGGAGGAAGAGGAGGAGATGGTGGTGGGAGAGGAGGCGGCGGAGGGCTGTTCCCACCACGGAAAAGACCAGTTAATGCATGACTTTGAGAGGGGATTGCTCTGGACTCGTATCTTGAGTATGAGGTTGAGTATGAGGTTGGGGAAGGGGGGCCTTAAACTTCTGCGGTATTGGTCCTCCAGAGGATACTAAGATAAATATTTGATGCGTGTTTCAGTCTGGGGCGCGCACACGCTCTTTCACGCGCACGCACATACGCACGCACATACACACGCACACACACACGCACACGCACACACACACACACACACACACACACACACACACACACACACACACACACACAGACACACATACACACACACGCACGCGCATGCAACCACAGACCAGCCCCAACCCCCTTCCCCTTTGCCACAAACAGACGTTGACCTGCCACCCGTAATCCTTGAGGTTTCGGGTGTGCTGTAATGGTGAAGGCTTGCAAAAGTTTCAGCGTCCACTGAGCACAATCAAGGTCAAAATGCAACCATTCGTTGTGAAATAATGAAAAAGCTCCAGCCGTTTGACACCATGGCCACCAGCTAATCGATGCTGGAGAACGTTAAGATGCATATGAAACATGCTCAACTGGGTTCACAATTGAATAAGCCCCCAAATTACGATTGTTTTGATCGTGGGGGTTTGAGTCCGTCCCATACACCAGCCCTTCATAAATCACAACCGTGTACCACCCCTTTCTCCACCTACTTCACAAACGAATGTTGCCTCTCAGGCACCTCCACATCCATGCTCCTTGCCAGCCACCTACAAAGCAATGGCCGTTAGCCAGCGGCCTTACTGCATTTTTTGGGCTGAACCAAGAGTGTTGGCTCCCCTTTCTTCCTTTTTTCCTTCCCCCCCCCCAGTGTGTGTGTGTGTGTGTGTGTGTGTGTGTCTGTGTGTGTGTGTGTGTGTGTGTGTGTGTGTGTGTGTGTGTGGGGATGTGTGTGTGTGGGTGTGTGTGTGTGTATGTGTGTGTGTGTGTGTGTGTGTGTGTGTGTGTGTGTGGGGGGGGGGGGATGTGTGTGTGTCGGTGGGTGTGTGTGTGTGTGTGTGTGTGTGTTGGTGGTGGTTTTCCTGCTCAAGCGTGAACACAGGGGTCGAGGAAGAACGGCGGAGGCCGTGCAAACCTGGGAGGGCATGGCGCGCTTGAGTTGGAAGCGGCGGCGATGAAGCCGCACACTTGGTTCCACGACGTCAAGGGTCGCCAGCAGCCGCCCGAGCTAAGAATGAAAGCAGTCCCGTTCGTTAACGAAGAATTGCCGCCCGGCTGACAGCCTGCAAGCACCGAAATCTGGGAGATGTCCAGATTGGGCGCCGTACCACTGCCCCATAATCCCCCCAAGTAACGCCTTGTCATGCCTTGTCATGCTTGGTTATGCGTTTAGCCCTCTATCCATGGTTATGCTGATGAAAAAAGAAGACATTGTCAAACAGGATTTTGCATTTTGGTGCAAGCCGCGTTTTTTTGGCAGGTCTCCTATCAGCCCTCTAGCCACGGCCATGCTGGTTTTGAAATGTGACATTATGGCACAAGGTTTACACGCTTGATATATTTCAACTTACAATGAGAGGAAATCACACCCCAAACCCCACCTCACCGTACCTCCAACCCTGAAACTAGACACAGACGTCTACCGTCCACAGGGGGCCCTCGATGCTAACTGCCGACCAACGGCTCGAGCAATCACAAAACTAACCCGTCGGTGCGCGGAGAACCATACCAGGTCATCATGGGCGCCAACAGCTTGATTGACGAGGCCCTGGACCCTTTTCAGAAGCCCCTCCGCCGCACATTCCAACCCCTAAATTCATGTCCATTCCCCCCCCCCCTATAAGCAATGCAGCAGAGCTCCAAGGCCTATCAAGGGTGCGCCACCCCTTCTTCTAAGCCTGCTCCGCTTTCTGCTAAGCCCGAGGGCATAAAATTCTCTATCTTTGCCAGCCCTATTAACCGTTGCTCTATGTTCCAACTGCGGTTACGTCCTTTCTTGAATGAGCATGATAAGGTGGCAGCTTTCCATGTGATCCAGCTCAAGTGAGCTCGCATTCATTGCTCTCCCTTCACCTCTTCACCGTTAGCAACCCCACAGCAGCAAAAACGGCCGGCGGACGTACGTAATCCCCTTCCCCCCCCTCGCCCCCCCCCCCCCTCGGGGGCCCACACATAGGGACAGAGGCACACGTGCGCATGCAGGGGCCGACCCCCCCCCCCACACACACACACACACACACACCACAGAGAGTGGGCGAGAGAGAGAGAGAGAGAGAGAGAGAGAGAGAGAGAGAGAGAGAGAGAGAGAGAGAGAGAGAGAGAGAGAGAGAGAGAGAAAGAGAGAGAGTGAGAGAGAGGGGGGGGAGGGTGGGAGGAGGTGGAGAGAGAGAGAGGGGGAGCGCGCGCCCGCGCGCCCGCGTGCGTGTGTGTGTGTGTGTGTGTGTGTGTGTGTGTGTGTGTGTGTGTGTGTGTGTGTGTGTGTGCCCCCTTCCCCTGATGTGGCTCCTCTCAGTATGAGTGCGAGTGTGTGGGTGCGCTGGGTGGGAGGGGACGGAAAGGGGTGGAGAGCGCCTCCCACTTCCGATGGGTGCCCCTCCGCCCCCCAAATCGCCCTGCAGAACTGCTGTCATGGGAACCGAGCAAGCACCTGATATTAGCATTCAAGTCCCCATTAGCTGGCGTGGCCAGCTTATTGAGACCTTCCAGAGATGCCAGCGCCTGATTGGACGTCAGGATGATTGCTCCAGGAGGACACGTCAGGTCTTGGAATGACGTCATGTCATTGAAGGCCGTTCCAAACACATTCAAGGCGTTCGTCTCTGGAGGAGCTGCCTGGTTGGAGTACAAGATGTTCTGCAGACGCTGCAGGGACACTGACGTGAGCCGCGGTACGGGCGGACGGAGGACGACATCGTTGTACCGCACAAAATCTCTCACGCTCACGGCCCCTGCCTGCACAAGGGAGCGGAGAATGTAGAGGTTCACCGCGTCTGGAACAGGGAAGAAGGATTGGTCCACGCCAATGCGAAGGGCTCCCCCAATCACCACCAGGTTGTTCAGGCCGAGCTTTGTGAGGAAAGCGCCAATGTTGACCGAGAACTGGCCATACGGCAGGTTTGCACCGTTGCTGATGACCAGTTGGAGGGTCCCCGCCAGGCTTCTGCAGTCGCGCCCGAAGAGCTGCCTACTGCAGGTCGAGCTTCCTGCTGAGCCGACCGAGACAGTGCAGGAAGCGTTCCCATAGTCTGTTACAATCACGACGTCCGTGGAAGCCCCACAGGGCTCTGCAGCGCCAAAATACACTTACAACACTGTCATGTGGCTGTTTTGACACACAGGGAGCTGGCTGATTTGACAAACAGGGAAGCGGCTGAATTGCCAAAGAGGCAAGTGGCTGTTTTGCAAACGAGGGAAGTGGCTGTTTTGACATGCAGGGAACTGGCTGTCTTTGACAAACAGGGAAGTGGCTGTTTTGCAAAAGAGAGAATTGGCTGCTATGCCAAAGAGGTAAGTGCCTGTTATGGCAAAGGGAGAAGTGGCTGTTATGGCAATAGGGAAGCGGCTGAAGCGGCTGTTTTGATTAGCAGGGAAGCGAACGGGCAAGGATACGGGTCAGACACCAGCAAGGGTTCCCTTATGGAGGGGGACAACAAAACTGCCCAAACCCCAAAGTGGGTAGAGGGTAGAATTGCAGAGTGGAAATGGATTTGGAAAGTGGAGTATAAATGGAGAGGTGGGGAAAAAGAAAATGCCAAAAAAAAAAAAAAAAAAAAAAAAAAACTGTGTTTCAAGCAGTGGAGCCTGCTTGGTGGTGCCTCTGAACAAGGACACACCATCCTGCAGAACACAGACGCCTTTCAACAAAAGCAGCGGTTCTTTCATGATGCACTACGGAAGTGAGCCGGCATAAGGCAGACAAGTGGGCAGAAATAGTGACAGGGTTGCTTTCCCTCATTTTTTTTGGGGGGGGGGGGGAGGGGGAGGGGCGGGGAGGCCTTGTTTGCAAGGCTTCTCTAAGTTGTTTGTGTGTGCGGGCGTGCAGGCACCTGTGTGTGTGTGTGTGTGTGTGTGTGTGTGTGTGTGTGTGTATGTGTGTGTGTGTGTGTGTGTGTGTGTGTGTGTGTTTGGGGGGATGCCTGAGTTTTGAGTTTTGAGTGGGCCGGTGTGTGGGATTTATCTGTGTTGGGTTTGGCGGGGAGCTTTCTTCCGTTTTTTTCCCTGGAAGGCACACGAAGCTTGCTCAGAACGAAAGGGTGGAGGGCATACCTATAGGAGTGATGACGTTGCAAGCAGCTGGGGCTGGTGGGGCCAGTATCCTACATAAACAAAAGCGCCCATATAACGAGTAGCCTACGCTGGCTTGAATTTAAACTGGCTCTCTGCGGACACATCAATGTGGCTTTGGCCGTTCTCTCTCTCTCCTCTCCTCTCTCTCTCCTCTCTCTCTCTCTCCTCCTCCTCTCTCTCTCCCCCCCCCCCCCCCCCTCTCTCTCTCTCTCTCTCCTCTCTCCTCTCTCTCCCCCCCCTCTCTCTCTCTCTCCTCTCTCCTCTCTCTCTCTCCTCTCTCTCTCTCTCTCTCTCTCTCCACCACCACCTGTGTGGTGTGGGGGGGGTGGGGAGAGAGGGGGGGGGGGGAGAGAGGGGTGAAAGGTTTTTTTTTTTTTTTTTTTTTTTTTTTTTTTTTTTTTTTTTTTTTTTTTTTTTTTTTTTTTTTTTTTTTTTTTTTTTTTTTTTTTTTTTTTTTTTTTTTTTTTTTTTTTTTTTTTTTTTTTTTGTGGGGGGAAAGAGAGAGGTGAAACGGTGTGGATACCTCTCTCTCTAGAGGTAACCCTAATCCGAGCCATCACACACCACACACACACACACACACACACACACACACACACACACACACACACACCACACACACACACACACACACACACAATTGCACAAACTCTCTGCATCACGGTTTACGGCTCGGATATCACGGTGTCTCCATTCCGCTGTCGAACGTGGCAACTCCCTGGCTTTTGAAGTCAGGTTTCCTGGAGTGGCCTGCTGCCATACATTGCATGCACGGATGATCACTAATCATCTTTAGCTCGTAAACCACAAGAAAGGGCCCTGTTCTTTGAGAAGAGCACGTGAGACTGTGGCAACTGTGGCTCTGTTGCGACCTTCACCATCAACCACCTGAGAGGCCTGGGCTCCTCATTTTTGCTTCCAAGAGCTCCCTGCTTGCCACAGTGCTCCTCTGGGAGCCTTTTCAAGCGCAGTTTCATGCCAGGGTTTTTCAAAGCCAGCCTCATGCCAGGAGAATGGGAAAGAGTGGAGGGGGTGTGCGGGACGTACAAAAGGGGCGGCGGCGGGGGGTACCTGCAACAATCCACACCGGGTAATGTCAGTGCACAATTACAGAGAACCCCGAGAACTAAACCACTTTGATTTCATCCTGAAGCAAAACCAAAGTTCAGCAGAAAATGTGGTGCAGCACGGTGGCGCAGATAGTACGATAGGGTTTCTCCCCCTGCCATTACGTGATCTGTGCAAAGTCAGCTGTGAATTTTGTGGTTCCTGCTGTCTTTGCATTTGAGCAGGAACGGTGGGTGGAGTCATGTTCTCAAATATGACATACTATCAACACCGGTACTTTTTGCCGGATATGGGTTACGCATGGCACTCAGTACCTTATCTAACTTGCAAAGGGATGCCTTTCGAAAAAATGCCAGTCGGAAGATGTCTGGCATGGGGCTATGAAATCTGCAACGGAGCTCCACCATCCTTCAAACAAGGCAGAAGTAATCAATGGGCTCATGGACAGTGAGAAGACCCGAGGGAAGTCAGAGGAGCCCTAGAACAACGGGAGGAAAGGGCGAAGGGAGTGAAGCAAGGGAGGAGCAGAGGAAGGGGGAGAAAGGACGGCACCACTGAGAAAGAGGCTCAAGGACAGGAGGGAGCATGGGAAAGAACTACCAGGGGATGAAATGAGCAACAGGAAGTGCCCGGAAGGGAAGGAAGTGCAGAAGCCAGAAGGGTGAAAGCATGGAAAAGTAGGAGTTGAAGGATTTCGAGTGAAAGGAAGTTTTAAAGGCGGGAAGAGAGGGAAGCAGCGAGGGAAGGATGGGAAGAAAACGCTGCAGGAGGGATCCCAGACATGACGGAGCGAGGAAATCAACCCAAGGGGGTGGGGGTGGGGGAGGCAGGAGAGAAGAAGAAATGAAAAGGGTCGAATGATAGAGAACAGATGTGCAGAAATGGGTAACACGGTCCTTATGAGGTTTGTAAAGTGCATGTTGGCCAGTCAAGACCCCCTCGAACCCGTATGCTTCTCTGCATGGCAAGCAGGGAGGGGGGCATACGGAGGAGAAGGAGGGGGACTCTGGCAGGATCCGAGCGCATAATCCGTGGAGGGGGGCCTGTAGTACAAGCCATCTGCGCAGCAAACCCTGCAGCCGTTGTTACTGCGCGTGCACACTGTCACACACTGTGAGCTGCCCAGGACGGGGAGGGTGAGGCCTCCTCGAGTGCACTGGGCCAAGCTTCTGCTGCAGGTGACATTTGACAACCTGTCCTTGTTCAACACCGTGGCGCTCTCCTTATCAAAGGTGCTGCCAGGATCGTCCCCAAAAAAGCTCTGGGCTGGGTTTGCCAGAAGGACGAGCCATAGCAAGCCGACCAGCCCCAAGGCCTGGCCTCCCCAGGAACCCCCTCTTTTAGTGCCCCTTCGCATGCTCAGTCGAACCAGCTCCCCCCCTGTCAGCTAAAGGCCTCCCTGATGGACCTGAGTCGTGGGTGAGGCAGAGACAGTGTGTGCCTGTTTGATTGTTCACACCCACCTAGCCTAGCCCCCACCCCCGCCCAAAAATCTCCCTCTCATTTCGTGCCTTTGAAGAGAGGGTCTCTCTCTCTCTCTCTCTCTCTCTCTCTCTCTCTCTCTCTCTCTCTCTCTCTCTCTCTCTCTCTCTCTCTCTCTCTCTCTCTCTCTCTCTCTCTCTCTCTCTCTCTCTCTCTCTCTCTCTCTCTCTCTCTCTCTCTCTCTCTCTCTCTCTCTCTCTCTCTCCCCCTCTCCCTCCCTCCCCCCCCCTTCTCTCATAGGGAGGGTCAGTAAACTGGCAGTTGGGGGAGCAGGAGATACTGCATCTTGTTGGACATGTTCCATGTTCGTCATGTTCGACAGCCCATGCAGCATCCACTAACAGGAAGCAGTAATTCCGCAGTAGCAATATTCCGCAGGCAATAGGTGGTGCCTGTATCTCGGGATATTTTCAAAGGCAGCTTTTGACATGTTCCATGCATTTTCTCCAAGTGTCGGATGTAGGTACCATTTCAAAGAACCCCTGGGAATGCGAGGATGCAAAAACCCTCCCGCAGGACATGTCTAAGTCCTCAGCATGCAATAAGGGTTGAGTTCGAACACTGCAGCAGAAAGTGGTGTCTCTGGTTTGCCTGTGAACCAGTCAACCGAGTAACCAAGTTCTGCTGCCAGCTGGGCATTCCTACGCACACTTTGACAAACCCAGGCGATCACTCAAGCCTTGATACCCCGTTCCACCCTCATTTACTGCCTGTGCTAGTGCTCCTGCAGGGTATCTGTCAGTTGATTTCCTTGGAGTTCCTCACGCCTAATGACACAAGAGGGGTCCTGCCATGTGGATTTATGGCAGAGATAATCAGGAGTGTGAAAAGGTGGAGATATTACTATGTTTCTCAATCAAATCAGATGATCTCGCAAACCATCACGGCACATCAGCTGCCCCCACCTGAACTCTCATTGGGTCCTTCCAAACCCAAGGGCTTGGCGCCCCACCGGGTTCTGTACTCTCTACTCCCGGAGGACCTCTTGCTTGCAGTGATATGCGGAGATATTTTGATTAACTCGCGTTGACATTTGACGGTGCTGCTCCCAGGCTTTTGGTGTAACCTCGCTTGCTGCTCATACTTTCTATACACGGATAGACAGACGGTCAATTCTGATTGGATTGGAATCAAATAAGTTTATCATTTTCCGTAAGTAGCCTGAGGTTGCGCGCTTTCAATTCTCGTGTGTCTCCCTCCAATTTACTTTGTCGAGCCGATCTAAATCTAATTTGCACGCTCTGCTGTCAAATTGCCAACATGCAACCTTCATGTAAGGAGAACACGAAACTCTAAGAATATGAGCCTAATTTCGAGCTACGGTGCAGAGAGATTGCAGGTGTAGTGAGCCCCGCATTTCACAACTGACCACCGGCGTCCTTTCGTTCGGAATCTGTTCGAGCAGGAAATTCATATCGAGGGTATTTGCTGCCACGAATGTATGTGATGGTACATATGTTGTCCGACAGATGACCGTACAATTGCTGTTCGGTGGTAGTTATATACCACTGGTACGATATTCTTCTCACCACCCAGGAGGGTGTTGCCACAAACGGTTGTGGCAAGTTCGGTGGGCTTTATGACAAACCTCAACATAAACCTCTTACCATTGATAAATAAAGGTAGGACCTGTTCCCACTTAATAATAGTAGCCAGCGGCATTGCTGGAAAGCTACATTTTCAGAGGAGAACCAGTGGTATGTACAGCCTCTCAAGTAGAAAAGCACACACCCGCAGTAATCCAATGCCACCTTTGGTACCAGCTTCTCATGCCCATTGGGAACGAGAAGCTGGGGAATGTTTTCATCCCCATCTTTTGTCGTGGGAGGAGCCCAGCTCACATTGCCGTGCCCCGTCATATGAAAGCTCGGTGCTTGGGGCCATGCCACACCATCCACGGCAGCTCAGCGTAGGACTGCGGGTGATTGTGGGCCATAATTTCTGTGTTTGCACCGCCGTCTGTGCCTTCAAATCCTCTGCTGCCTAGCCTGTTATGTAGCATCAATAACGCAACTAAGATCTGAAAATGAAAATTTAAAAAAAAAAAAAAAAAAAAAAAAAAAAAAAAAAAGTGTTGAGTGTGCATGACCCGACACACGCGGAGGACATATCACGTAGGCGCAAAAAATACGCCCCGTTCCCACCGTACGTACAGCAGTGCTAGGTACCAGTAACATTGTAACATCAGTAACATTACTACCATACTTACACGGGACCCAGCCTTCCAAAATTTGGTTTAAACCCATCCCAAACAAAGGGCCAGCCCCGAGCTGACGTCTGGCTTTTGTAAATATGCGAGGGGAAGGTCACAGCCCCAAGGTGCACATTGACAGCCCGTCCTCGCTGACTCAGCGGATCTCAGCGCTGCTGAGATCTACCCATCCAAGGATTTTTGTCTGGCGGGGCTGACATGAGTTCCTCCGATCATCCCTAATCCCTTCAGCCATAATAAAGGCTGGTTCTGCATGTAATCTTTCCTTCCTTCCTTCCCTCCGATTTTTGCTCGGCAGGTCCGGGCCAGACCAGTGCCCAGACCCGCCATACAAACCAAAGAAGGGCACTCCATCTGCCCTCCTGCACCGAGATATGCGTTTGTCCAAACAAAGCTTTCGTATGCCATTCATGAATGCCATCAAAGCTTTCGTTTACCGTGGATATGGTCATGCGTCCGTTTTCTGCGTCCTTCAAGAGACCAATTCTTTGGATTCAAATTGCCTGACGATGTATTTACCTTTCCTGTAATCCTTGAAACACATGGTTTACGGCTCACGCCTACGCACGCATATACGCATACGCACGCAGAAGCATGCATGCTTCATGTTTCTGGGCATTAAGAGTACAGCCCGCATCCCTCTCCCGAAAAAAAGAACTGACTTCCATATGACACGCGCAGCTGGAGTGCACGATTCCCAGCAAACAACATAGTCAAAATGTATTGAAAAAACTAAAAGATAAGTACAGGTACAATGGTAGGAACTATTCTGTCTCCTCTTCATCCTTGGGCAACTGAATCCTGCTCATTAAGAGAACCGGCTACGCACCAACCCCCTTTTCCTTCGTGTATACTACTGCTTTTTACTATTACATATATTCTTGCCTGCAGAGTGCCGAAAGTGGAGTCTGAGATCACGAACGTGACTTACTGCTCCTGAAATCTGCTCTGGATCCCTACCATGTTCTCTTTCATGCGTCCGCAGGAGGCTCCTAGAGCAGGTTGCGGGTGCAACAACGCCCATCATGTAATGATCGCTGAAGGGAGTGGACTGGGTTCCGATCACTCCCCCCAGGCATACCCTCACGCGACTAGCTTTGAACTTCACAGCAAGCAACGCACAGCATTTCCTGCTGGACTGCCCCACCCTCCTTCCCTCTCTCACCTGTGCTCGTTAAAGCCCAGCGCCAGGGCAGAGGAATCGTTTCAGAACTGTCTCATCAGTCATTTGGTGTCCTGGGGATGGCTCACGAAGGTCTCCCCGATCACGATTGTGGGACACTCACACTTGTTCCCTTTCCTTTTGAAATCGGGAAAAAAAAATAGCAAAAGAGACGAAACACAGAACAAACGACGCCTGTTTTGATCACATCCACTCGCTCAAGGAAAGGACCTGCTCTCGAAAAGGGAAGAAAGTTTGTGTGTGTGAGGGGGGGGGGGGGGAGTGCAGGTCCTCTGACCTCATCACTCACTGAGCCCCCTCACGTGGGCAGGGATGGACAAGGTGCCTAACCGATTTCCCTCTATGCACTGTCACCCACATGCAGAACATGACTAAATCAATGCCGATAAATGCAACGGCAACATTCCAGCCACTCCTCCACAAGTGCCCGGCACCGCCCCTGCCGAGGGGCAGAAGAAGCTGTTTAAAAGCAGGTAGCTGGTTACTCACAGGCCATCGTGGCACTGCTGCGCTACACCCAGCGTCACATACCGCATAACATTCACAGCTGGAAAAGATCATTACAAACCAGCTTCCCAAGAAAGGACATTGGTCGAGTCAGGATGCCAAATAAGGCGAGCCACATGTTATGATGTACTTCGCATCATGCACATTGGAAACTGCACATTCGTTACACCGACTGTCATGAACCAGAAGGTTCTGATCCACAAAATTTACGAGATCATGACACCCAAACGAAAGTTGGTTTTGGTCCACATATCTCGCCCCTCACTTAACGACTGCGTTTTGCCCACATATCTCGCCCCTCACTTGACGACTGCGTTTTGCTTGGCATTGACGACGGCAGCCTCCAAGAACTCGAACACCGGCTTTGGCCACCACGGGTTGGGCGAGGCAGAGCCCTGCACTCCAGAAGCTTCCTTAAAGCCAGGTGGCACACCATATACCAAAAACAAGGGGTATGATTGAGCTAAAAACATCGACAAATACAGAGTGTGGGATCTCATGCACAACACACATTACTGATTAGACAGCACAGGAACGAACACGAGCTCCCAAGGGAATTCCCACCATCCCACCCCTTCTGGCACAAGACTGTCTCGGTGGTGACGAATGACCTTGGCCTCTATTGAGTGAGGCTCATGTTCTGCATACACCCGTTCTCCTTGGAGGATGAGGAACTTTCAATGGCTCTGTTTGAGTGGCTAGACACGGGACGTTGTTAGGGTCTACCCAGTCCTCCTGTGGATGGGGTGCAATGTGGCCCAAGATGGGGGTGCATTGGCCTCTTCAGCCCTTCATGGAGCCCAAGGGGGAAATACAATGTGGGAAGGGAGCCAGAACCACCTGCACACTGATCGGTGTCGTAACGAGGACTTATGTGTGCTCAAAGAAACAAGTTCAATGAATCCTGGAGAAACGGTGGAGACAGCCTAACGCAACCTGTAACAGGAACAAGAGCAACACACGCTGACTCGAGAGAACAAGCCAGGACGAGCTACGAAGTCGAACATGCCAGTGCAGCTGAATAAAACAAGCCACCTGGACAATAAGAGATGTCCTAGCGAGGAGACGAGTGCGCTGGAAGAAACGCAACCCTTGAGAAATGAATAGGACAGGCTGCCGCAACCTACAAAAAGGCCAGGGGCAAAGCAGTGCAAGGAGAAGCACGCCGACTAAACTGAAGAACCTAAGATAAGCAAGAGAACAGGCAGGGAAATCCGAACAGATCAAGCCACCAGCATAATCCGCACTATGAGCAAGATGCAAGAAGTTCACGAGTCACCATGACAAGCCCAGGGAAATTTGAATAATGAAGCAGCCCAAGCCAATGAACTCATGAGGCAGACAGGGACATACGAGATGCATACAAACTAACCCTTGGTGGCTGTAGAGGAAAAGCCATTGAAACTAGGGCTTGAAGCCGTGAGAGTGCACGGGACGGCCTAATTGGAAGGGACAAGCACAAAAGAAGCCAACACCCTTGATCCGAATGCGCCAAAAGAATCCTGCAGCGTGAACAGAGGCAACCCAAGAAATCATTCCAACTCCTGCAAATCAGATCGAACCCAGCAGTTTTGAAAACCGGAGAAGGTGGCAAAAGAGAGCAACAGGCCGACCGAACGAAATGTGGATCACAAGCCTGAGGTACAGGAGGAACAAGCCAGTGTATTGGAAATGACATTAACGGCGAGTGGCTGGGATACTCACCTCAAAGTGGCCCACGTGGCCCCCCAAAGCCGTGACAGCAATGGCCACGTGGGATGAAACCTGTGCCTCCTCATATGGAATGGCTGTTGCCGGTATAATCGGGTCATCCTCTGCGTTCAAACACAGGAGAGGCACCCGCACCTGGCCACCCCACCACAAGCCATCGCTTCTCGTCTGTGGGAAGACATGATTTGAAGCTGCTTCATGCAGTCCTTCCTTCATCTCCCTCTCTTGCCTGCTACCCTTGACCCTCTTGCATTCCTGATGCTCACATGTGTGGTTCCATCGTCCATGTATTAGCGCGGGTGCGTGTGCGTGTGTGTGAGCGGGTGCATGTGCATCTGCGGGTGTGTGTGCATGTGTGTGTGTATGTGTGTGTGTGTGTGTGTGTGTGTGTGTGTGTGTGTGTGTGTGTGTGTGTGTGTGTGTGTGTTTGCGCGCGGGTGCCTGTGCATGTGCGTGCACGGCCGCGGGTGCCCGCACAGGGGCAGGCGTGTTTTCGCATGTGAGTCTCGGCGTGTGCAAACTTTGACACACCTGTACCGCCAAGAATAATCACGTGACGATGCAATCATGTGAACATCATGTGACCCAACCCGAGCGCTTGGACACGCAACCAAAAATCTTGATGTGGAGCGGCCTCAGGCAAAGAGGACTATGCTCACATAGTGATCGCTGGACCAAACATGTTGGGGTCTGGCCCCACGCACCAGGCCCTCCGAGAGGTGATGCACAAGTGCTGGTGGCAGTGGACAAGAAGCAAAGACAAAGATGACGCAAAGCACCAGATGCAAAGGTTGTGACAATGAACAAGATAAGAACAGTGCATCTGCCCCATCTGTCCAAAAAGTTCCGGTCTGTTCAACCTCCTGCATATGCGTGTCGTCGCGCCTTCCTTCTCCCGTTTGATTTCCCAAAAAGAAAAAAAGGCTCAAGTTCAGCTGCAATGTGGACGACTTCAACGCATACATGGTAATTTGGGAAGACAACTGGTCTAATGTGGAAGCCGGGTGAATCGAGGGCAAGGCAAGTGACTTTTTATTTTTGGGGGTGGAGGGCAGATGACATAATCTGCGGAGGCGGATGACTTTTTGGCAGCTTCGAACTTCAACGCGGAACTGTGGGACATGGCTGCCCGTGGCCGATCCCCTGGGGGAGGGGGGAGGTATACCCGGTGCAGGAATGGCGCGGAGGAAGCCTCGCGGTAGTAGTGGTCAGTCGTCCGATACCCGAACATTTTAATGGTGAAGGCGCGATCGAAATCCCGCACGGACTGTGCGGCTTTGGTTGCAGCCCAGTCAACCTTCTCCAGGTGCGCCACGTCGTGCAGGCTGACAGCCCGCCTGAGATGCTCGGCCATCCCCCGCGAGTAGAAATGCTGGTTCAATGGGCCGCTCCTGGGCCCCTCCCCCAGCCTCCGTCAAGCAAAGCAAGAACTGAGGTGAGAGTTAGAGACCAAGCCCCAGGGGTTTTGACTGGGGTGACCAGGCCCTGCCTGGGTCTGTCAATGGCTACCTGGGGAGACTGGGGCATCCCAGAGGGCGGCTAAAGTGGGAGTGTTATTAGCTTAAGAGTGGGAGACAAGGGTTGTCCCATGCGGTACTCAAGCAACAGTTTGAGGCAAAAAAACTGTGCCCCTCCCCTCCCCTGCCATGCCCCGCTGTGCGTGACAACTGCAGTGTTACCCTCTTGGATGTCACTGTGGAGCGACCCCGGGTGTCGACCTCCTGCTGCCTGTGTCGCTGCTACATAGCCCTCGGGATCAGTTTTCTTGAGCTCGCTTATAGAGGCTTCACCCCCAACCCCTACTTAATGCATGCGCATACGCACGCGCCCTGCCCCCCTCCTCCCACCACCCACCCACCCACCCACCCACCCCCCCCACACACACACACACAGACACACACACACACACACACACACA